>JABXWE010012724.1:0-40660 GCA_014611495.1 Limonius californicus
ATAATTAAAAAAAGTTTGCCATCGCCGGGAATTAAACTCGGATCAACTGCTTGGAAGGCATGTATGCTGACCATTACACCATTCTGCCGCTTATGTATGTGTTTTGTACAAAAGAAATATAATGTGCAGGGACCTTACGGAAACATCCTGTCGATTTTTATATTTAATAAATAAATCATCATCTGCGTCCTGTATACCTACAAGGTGAAATACTTATTTAATATAAACACTGCATCAACATAACCTTCATACTCAAATAATTCACAACTATAATGACGTTTATTTGTGATTTTTCGTTGTCGGTATAGTTGGTTGCATACACAATAGGCGAAATTGACGCGTTCTTTTTAAAAGTATACATAGGCTATGTATACTAAAAAGAAAAATTCCCTGTATATATACACATGAAAGCAGTATGTGATTTCAAACGCCTATAGTCTATATCTATAGTGAAGTGAAGTAGTAGAACACTTCAACAGGGGGCACTGTTGTTTCCTTCTGGTTAAGTCACTAGATTAACAAGGCACGCTTTCAGAATACCATATACCGCCATTTTTAGTTCTTGTCGAAAGCAAGAAATATCAAAACTTACAGTGGCTAACTAGTACGAACAGCACTAGCAGTCATTACGCATCGAACATAATCGCATAATGAATATAATAAGCAATCTCTTAAATAAACATTTTTTTACATATTCGATCGAAGAAAAGCTTGAAATAAAGCAATTAAATAAACTCCTGCCTGATTTGAATATTTTGAACAGAGACAAGGTCTAGTGGTTAGAATTATAAAGAGCGAACGCGGAGATTTAACTTAAATATTTATTTAAAAAGCAATCACGTATCAGCTGAAACACCTTTTCTTAATAATATCGCCAATACTAAGAAATGATTATTTTATTTGCACACACAGAAGAATGTAGAATGGATTTTATACATCGTTGCATTTAATTGATTTTCTTGTGAAATCTATAAGTAAAGAAAGGCTACCTTGGTAAGCAATATTTTTATTGAAAAAGTAAAAAATAACATCTTGAATAGCTTCTACATGTTTATGATAATATGTCAACACTGCTTCGCCAGTGTGTGTTTAGAAAACACAATGATCTTCAACTTCAACCGTTTATCTACATCCTTGTTATTAAATTTATACATAATTGCAAATAACAACTGTTTAGTAAACAGTGTTTACCTTCATCAAATTTTGTAGTTGCTGTTTAAATTACCAAATCAATTTGCATTATTAGTTTGGTGTTAAGATTTGCCTAATGTGGTGGTAATTCAAATTGACAGTACCCCTGATTTTTTAATAAAACGTCGAATATAGTTTGAGTTCAACTCCTCAGCATTACCACGCAGCGTATACAAATCTCATGCTGCAGCCCACCACACACTATTCCCCAATCCGGTTGGCAACCGTTAGGTTTTAATTTCAGACACTTTGTTCAGAATTCTTGTTGGGTTCGACATTAAACTGTAAGTCTTTTTTTCCGTGTTTTTACCTGGGCGCTGAGGAGAAACACGTGGCAAAGGAGCGGCCTTCCTGTAAGGCACCACTCCATTGAAAATTTTTATATTTCCAAACCTAAGAAGTGCAATATTTAACAGAATAATTTATGGAATAAACATAATGTGTCACTAACATTACCAGAATTATGAGAGCACACTGCACTATATCGCAATAACAGTGATATTTTATTAAGGCACCTCAACAACCTCATCAAATCGTTGCAATACGAAGAGAATATGTTGTCACGTTTAAGAAACATAAACACGAAAAATAGAGCAATGGAAGCAGTAGCAGTTCTTGAAAAGCTAAAAGCCGTTTTAAATAGATAACATTTAAGATTCTTCTTCACTATTTTGAAGCAAGTTCCATAGGACATTTCTCCTGTGAAATTTTTCTTAAATTTGTAGTTGGTTTGTTGTCCATACACTGTCTTACACGTTCAGCAGTATTTTTCCCCGCACTTCTTGCCTCGAACTACCTGTGCCTCAAAATAAATTGACAACATACTAGAAGTAAACTTCAAGAACAGCTACTTCAGGAAATTTTGACAAATTCGCCATCTGAAGCTCTTAGTGCGTGAATCCACTCAACGTTTTTATTAAAATCATGCCAGAAATAATACCAGTCATAAAAAATATTGCATGTAAACCATTTCAACTGATTTGATAATCACTGAATAACAATAATTATAAAATTCTGCTTCAATCAAACATATAGGTAGTCTGTTTTCCACAGCCCAACTTCGTCGAAAAGGTTTCTAATCATGCTGTACATATTTTTCTATTATTGATGGTATTGATAATATGCTTTTATACCACTATATGATCCAGAGTGATGCAAACATTTGCTTGAAATTATCTTAGCGACCATAAACAGAATTAAATAAAACACACAACTTCAACGTTGTAGAATTTTGAGCTATACAAAAAAGTGCAAATAATTTTATATCAATTTTAAAAACGAACTTCAAACATGGTAAGTTGCACAAAATTTAAATTAAAGACAAGTTAACCCCAGATACCTTACATTCCCGGTTTGAGAAATATTTATAGTACCTATTTTTACAGCGTGAGTGCGTATCTGTCCATATGGGTCAAGCTGGCGTCCAAATTGGAAATGCCTGTTGGGAGCTGTACTGCTTAGAGCACGGAATTCAACCCGATGGTCAAATGCCCTCAGATAAAACGGTTGGTGGCGGCGATGACAGTTTTACAACCTTCTTCAGCGAAACTGGAGCAGGAAAACATGTACCCAGAGCAGTGATGGTGGATTTAGAACCTACCGTAGTGGATGAAGTACGTACTGGTACGTACCGTCAACTTTTCCATCCCGAGCAACTAATAACTGGCAAAGAGGATGCCGCTAACAACTATGCTAGAGGGCACTACACCATAGGCAAAGAAATGGTTGACCTCGTGCTTGATCGTTTACGAAAATTGGCCGACCAGTGTTCGGGTCTGCAAGGATTTCTAATTTTTCATTCGTTTGGAGGAGGTACTGGTTCCGGCTTCACATCCCTTCTTATGGAAAGACTTTCGGTGGATTACGGCAAAAAGTCCAAACTAGAGTTTGCGGTTTATCCAGCACCACAAGTATCCACAGCTGTTGTAGAGCCATATAATTCCATCTTGACCACTCACACTACGCTGGAACATTCCGATTGTGCCTTTATGGTAGACAATGAAGCCATTTACGATGTCTGTAGGCGTAACTTGGATATAGAACGTCCAACATACACTAACTTGAACAGATTGATTGGGCAAGTGGTCAGCTCTATCACCGCATCCCTTCGGTTCGATGGGGCATTAAATGTTGATTTAACTGAGTTCCAAACCAACTTGGTACCGTATCCCCGCATTCATTTTCCCTTGGCCACTTACGCGCCTGTTATCTCCGCCGAGAAGGCCTACCATGAGCAGATGACTGTTGCAGAAATAACCAATGCTTGCTTCGAACCTGCTAACCAGCTGGTAAAGTGCGACCCTCGGCATGGTAAATACATGGCTTGTTGCGTTTTGTACCGCGGAGATGTTGTGCCTAAAGATGTAAATGCTGCCATTGGTACCATCAAAACCAAGCGAACCATTCAATTCGTCGACTGGTGTCCCACTGGATTTAAAGTTGGCATCAATTACCAACCCCCGACGGTTGTTCCGGGTGGTGACTTAGCAAAGGTACAACGAGCATGCTGCATGTTGTCCAACACCACAGCGATTGCAGAAGCTTGGGCTCGACTAGACCATAAGTTCGATCTGATGTACGCGAAACGAGCGTTTGTACATTGGTATGTTGGTGAGGGCATGGAAGAGGGTGAGTTTTCCGAATCTCGTGAAGACACAGCAGCGTTGGAAAAAGACTATGAAGAAATTGGAACGGATTCGGGTGCTGGAGAAGGTGAAGTTGACGATTATTAGAATGCATTGGACCCGTTTCTTGTATTATGTTAATTCGTTTATTGCCTACCCGTTCTGAAAAATGCGATAGTGAAAATTATTACGATGTTATCGCACGGTTTTAGTTTCTACAATAATTTTTGAGGTTTGTCGATTTTATAAGCGTTACTTTTATATTTACCTAGTTTACTTAATTGTATTGTATTTACTAATAATTTATACTATATTTAAATAAATTTTATTATTTCATCCGGCTTTTCTTCATGTTTCATGGAAAACAAAATTGTGCCTTTCACAGGCAAATAGGAGACCGCGCTAGAGTAGTGGCCAAGGAGCTTGGCTTGAGATACCAAAATTGCCCAAGTTCGAATTCTAAACACTGCACATTCCCAGGGTGTTTGTTGTACTTGAGGCACAGTATAAATTAGAGGATTATACTGTGCTTGAGGCATGGGATTTTTTAAGGGTGGGGCATGTTGGACCTGCAGGCTGGGATGAGAAACATCACCTTAAAAAACAGGAATATAGTGATAACCTAAGATTGTTTAATATGTACTTAAAGCTACTGAGAAATTTCTTTTTCTTACAGTACCATACCATACGCTTGGAACAACCGCGTCCTAGATCTCGCTCTTACAAATCAGCAATCAACCATACCCGTATTAAATGTATGAATATACACTAGAAAATTTATATTAGCTGTACTAGGGAAACATGTCTGTCGTCGTTTCCCGTTGCTTTCCACAGAGGGGTGTCTTGTATAGAGTTCATACGGAATACGTGTCTCGTTACTGTCCGCAGTTTGCCACTCTGCACTTAGTGATGAGGATTGATTTATTAAAACCCCTACCCTCACCAGAACTCGAACCCGAGCCCCGCTGGGTGGGAGCCTCTTACTGCTATTCCACCAGGCTTACATTGAGAAACTATACAACCAAATTTGGATCATTATTACATTTTTGAATTTTTCTATAAAAACTGTTTTATAATATGAGTTATTTTAAAGTAGATACACCCTGAATTAAATAACACAACTGTCACTGAAACGTCCCATTGAACGCCTTAAGTATGTTCCCGAGCGGAATTACGGGAACGAAGAAAACTTGATAATTCACAAACAAAATTGAATTCTTTGCATCAGTAACATTGCAGACTATATTAATTGTTAGTGTTAGTGACTTTTTGTCAGATGCCTTATGAAATGTTGATAAAATTGGCATCCTTTACCAGCAACATGATATGCACCTTTTATGCTGTTACTTACTAGTGATTACGAAAATATACCATGATTTTTATTCGGTGCCTGGTGGTATAAACAAATGTTTGGAGAAGATCAAAAATATAACCAAACTGGAAAATATATTTTTTTTATTAACATCAAAATTATCAAGAGAACATTTTATGAGCTACATGTACGGCTTTGTAAATAATATGAAAAATATCGACTAGTAGTGCTATCTCTTCATTGCTAGTGTACATGTATATCATCAATGATGTCTCATCATCACTGGATCATCTTCATCGCTTGGACGGTTTTTTTCCTATACAGGAGCTGAATTCCCACAGCTATCTTGGCGTTCGTCCCTCTAGGATACGTTGGACATTCCAGTACTTAAGTCTCTTTTGTCACGATTGTGTGTTGCACATTCATAAGGTACTGCATACCCTTAATTACTACATGATTTCAAAAGGAGTATTCTTTCTTGCTCCAATAAATCATTTATGTTCTCAGTCATTTCTGTTCGTCGCAATTAGTAAGTGTCCGATTTTAGAAACCACTTGTACACAGTTTTCTACAAAACCGGTACATATGAGCTTCTTTCTGTTACCAGTTATGCTTTTATTTCACAACACAAACTTTAAAATGTCTGCAATTTGTTTTCCTTGAGTACTCTGGTATCGTATCTTCTCTTGGTTGGATCAATTTTTCCAAAATCTATTCCAAATAATTAAATTTTACATTCCTGTATTATAGATTTGTCAAGTAGGAGATAATGCAGTTTTCGTTGCTTGTTACAAGGTATATTCTGTTTCCTTTTATATTCTTCGATCAGGTCAGATCATTTGTGAACAAGTCAGCCTCTACAAAATTAACTAGTTTCATTCAGCTGGCTGTCTGTTCCTATTAGTTGTAAGATGAAGGTACATTTATCAAAATACATCAATGTGTAGAAATTACATATATAGCAAAGTTGCTGTTGCCGTTTCTACGCTCCCAGTTTCCATATTTTTCTATCGCCCCATTGATTATGATACAAATCTGTTGCGCTCATCGCTTTCTCTACTCCTTGCGTCCATCTTTGTTCCGGTATTCCGCGTTTCTGTCTTTCAGGTAACTGCCATTCTAAAGCTCATTTGGCATCGATCGTTTCCCGAATTTCAGAAGTATATACGTTTTTTCGTAGCTTTCTTTCTTTGTTCCATTAGAGAGAGTTACCACTTCGTATTATATTTCCACCTCTATTTACTTTTGTGTTTATTTTTTTTAGTATTTCCCATGCTTCGTCTCCTACCACTAGATTATCATATAGTTCAGTCGTCAAAATTTTCCGATATTACTACCTGATCATCTGCGAAGTATAGGCTGTAGAATTTGTGGTCTCCATATGTCAAACCCATATTTCGGCATTTCCTTCGCCATTCTTGTAGAGTTCTTCTAAATAAATCTGGAACACTGTTGGCGATGGTCGACACATATGTTAAATATATTATTTAAATTTATTTATTTGTGAGAACTTATATTCTATTTACAGACCAACTGCTTTAGAAATACCTTAGCGGGGTATAAGGTTTTATATGAAAATAAGGGTCGATAGACCAAGAATAATAATATATGGAACGTTCAATGTTCATGAGGGTGGTTTTATCATACTTTTTCTGAACAGAATGCTAAAACAATAAATTGTACAAATATTCACTTGTAAATGGTTAACAATACTGTTTAAAGTAGGTATGGAATGTACAGATTTCAAACGAATTACCCAGCCTAATTCTATAAACCTTCAATATTTGTTATTATTTAGTATTATTATAGACCGAATTTTTCTCGAACTAAATGCCATCAATCGCTAAAAAGATATATTTTCCTTGAAAGTGTGTTTCAATCAGTGCCTTGGTGCTATAGCGGGGAGTTCTTAGTTCATATATAAACATGTATTATATAGTTCACATATTGAGTTAGGTATTTTCATAATATTGTCTGAAGAATTGCTAGCCAAAATGGTGTTGACTAATTTCGTATCAACTTCCATTGTTGTTTTAATTGAGCGAGATCTGAGACGCGGTTTTCCAAGAATCTCTATGTACTAGAGCCATTATTTTGTACACTCTAACTATGAATTTTGCCTATCTGGGGTAGTTCCAACTGCAGTAGTAATTTTTAACGTGTTACACATCGCAGTGACACGAGAACTACGGCTTTACTTCTTATCCGACATAAGGCGCACTTTCAAATTTTTCACCGCTAGAAAAATCCACCGCTCTCGACCAGGTTGGATCCCGCGTCCTTGGGATCTAAAGGCAAGTACACTAACTACTACACCACCGAGACCGGCTTCCTACAAAGTTACTACTATTGCTCGAATGAACCGAAAACCCACGTTGTAGTGATTCGTTTTTCTACAGACATTTTCGTCTGTGTATCAACAAGCTTCCTGTACAGTAAGACATATCAGTCCCGGTTCAGTTAAAACATAAATCAGTTTCACCATGTACTAAAAGGAAGTGGCAGTCGATAATCCGGTACAAATATCCATTCTACGCATTGCCGTACTTTTACAAATTGGGGGTTTGTTATTTTCAACGTAACCTTTCAATAAAATATACCTTTCTGACCTAGTTCACGGGCTCGACTCTTTCACCTCGTCATCCCTAAATCACTCGCTGGCATTGCTTTCGTGGGTTCGCTGAGCCCGAAAATTTACTGGCCAAACACTAATGTTTTGTATTAGGGCGGTAATGTACGACGCTTATGTGGACTGAAAGTATAAAGGTGAATTTCGATTCAAAAACCTGCGTAAATAGTTTCCGGTATGTGGAACGATAATAGAGAGCACGTTGTGAACGCATATCGATTAGAAGAAATATTAGTAATATTATATACCTAACAGGGTACTTGTACTTATAACTTAGTTTTCACTCGTTATACAAAATAGTTTAAGAGAATAATTATTAATGTACAAATATTTAAGTAATAAATTTAATTAATACCTATATGCTGATATGTCACACGTCTGAGTATGCGCCAATAGATTAATGATAAACAACAAGCAAAACTAAAAAAGTACTGTTAACACATTCCTTCCCATGGTCTGCATTAGTTATTCTTGTCATAAATTATTATAGTATAGAAATGAAGAGTATAGTTCGGGAATAGTATATTGTTCCAGAAGTAGAAAAATCTTCATCAAAGATCCTTAACCCTCGGACGGCGGAAATCGGATATTAAGCAAGCCCGACTTTAATTTCTTTCAAATAATTCCACTGTTCTCCAAAATAGTGCTTTAGGTGTTTGTGTATTCCGCGAAGCTGTTATGAAGCTGCTTTAGAATAAATTTCGCGAAAAATATGCTTGGTATACCTAAGATAATCCGCTCGGATTACTTGAGACCGGAAGGTTTGCTTACTGTATAGGCAATGAAAACAACATGCTATTAAGTGTGATAGTTGTTTTAAATTCATCTGTCAGACATATGGACAGTTTGCTGTAAAACAAAGAATGCAAATCATGTTAGAAGTAATTTTTATGCTACTTGTAAGAAGAATTTTTATTGATTTTTTATTCTTGGAGTTTAGCCTAACTTTTTGACTTAATTTCTGTTAAATAGATTTTAATATCCTTATCATGACTATGTCATTAGTAATGACTCATTACCAGCCTCGGTGGTCTAGTGGTTAGCGCATTTGCCTTTGGCTCCAAGGGACGCGGGATCGAATCCGACCGAGGTCGGTGTGATTTGTCTAGCGGAGAAAAATCTGAAAGTGCGCCTTCTGTCAGATAAAAAGTAAAGCCGTAGGTCCCGTGACACGTTAAACATGCCGACTGGAATTGAAATTACCCCAGATATACAAAACTCATAGTCAGGGTGTACAATGGGCCAATTATGGCCTGAGTGTATAGAGATGTTTGAAAAACCGCGTCCTAGATCTCGCCCAATCAAACAATAACAACAATTAGGTTTTTGCTTTTCGGCTTACTGTGATCTTGGAGTTATTTAGACATTTTTTAAATCCCTTAATCAATTATCTATTATTCTGAAAATTAATGAGGTGAAGGGAAATTACTTAATGACAATTTAGAACTCATTTGTATGAGAAATATCTTTTGTATCCTAACTACACAGGGTGTTTAAAAAATACGTTCGGATATTTTACCCACATATAGATCCCATCAATACAAACAAAAAAGTCGTAATAATCATGGGTTCGAAAATCAACCGTTTTCGAGATACAGCCAAATTATTTACGCAGAGTAGAAGTGCAGAATTGTATTTATCACGTCTGCTATGGAAGTGGATGGCTGATGGCTTGAAAGAGCGAGATCTAGGACGCGGTTTTCCAAGTATCTCTAAGCACTGCAGCCATCATTGGCTTATTGTACACACTAACTAAGAATTTTGCCTATCTGGGGCAATTCCAACTCCAGTAGTGATTTTTAACGTGTCACACATCACAGTGGCACGGGACCTACGGCTTTACTTCTTATCCGACAGAAGGCGCATTTTCAGATTTTTCCCCGCTAGAAAAATCTCGCCGACCTCAGCCAGGTTCGATCCCGCATCCCTCGGATCTAAAGGCAGATGCGCTAACCACTAGACCACCGAGGCCGGCATGGAAGTGGATAGAACAACATTTGTTTGAGTTTTTGTAAGTGTCAATATTATTATTGTTGTTGGAATATGTATACCAACGCGGAAATGGCAGATATATTGATATCATGTATGGTAAGGCCAATGGTAATTCTTATGAGGCAAGTCGCTTGTATACCGAAGCATTTCCGAATCGGGCACTTCCGTGTGACAACTTTTTTACAAATTTGCATCAACGGTTATCCGAAGTGGGCGCATCTAAATCAAAAAACGGTGTTGGTGGTTGGCCTAGATCAGTTTCTGCTCCTGAAGCGGGACTTAGCATTTTAAGGAGGATTGAAGAAAATCGAGGTACCAGTACTAGAAGACTTTCTGCCGAAACAAATATTAATACTTCCCAATTTGGAAAATGTTACTTGAGGAGCATTTGTACCCAGGCCGTATTCGAATGGTACAGAATCCTATTGTGCCTGATTATGCTGAACGTCTGGTGTTTTTCCGATGGGCACTGACAATAGTTGCAGAAAACGCAAACTATATTTGTGAAGCCTTATTTGCTTGCTTGCTTGCTTGCTTTGAAAGAGCGAGATCTAGGACGCGGTTTTCCAAGCATCTCTATGCACTTAGGCCACATTTGGCCCATTGTACACCCTAACTAAGAATGTTGCCTATCTGGGGTAATTCCAACTCCAGTAGTGATTTTTAACGTGTCACAGATCGTAGTGGCACGGGACCTACGGCTTTACTTCTTATCCGACAGAAGGCGCATTTTCAGATTTTTCCCCGCTAGAAAAATCTCGCCGACCTCAGCCAGGTTTGAACCCGCGTCCCTCGGATCTAAAGGCAAATGCGCTAACCACTAGACCACCAAGGCCGGCGAAGTCTTATTTACTTTCACAAGAAATGGCATTTTTGATTTCCACAACAGCCATGTTTGGTCAGATCATGCTATTATTGTATCGAATCATCAACAACGATTTTCAATTAACGTTTGGCTTGGTGTTTTTGAAGACCATGGGATAGGACCTTTTCTTCTACCTAACCGTTTGACTGGCCAATTATATCAGGACTTTTGGCGTAATGCCCTGCCACTATTGTTAAAAGATGTACCCCTCATTCATAGAATGAATATCTGTTTGATGCACGATAGGGTTCTTACACATTTTTCAACCATGGTCCGGCATTTCCTAAACGAAAATTACAACGGCAGGTGGATAGGGCAAGGGGGGTCCAGTTGTGTGGCCACCTAGATCTCCTGACCCCAATCCGCTTGACTTTTTAAAGTCGTTAGTTTATTCAAGCCCGGTGAATAATTTGAACGAATTGTGAGAACGAATAGAACATGCGTGGCAGACTGTTTGTATGAATCCAGGAAACTATGATAGAATGCGGCGTTCATTCGTGTTTATTACGACTTTTTGTTTGTATTGATGAGACCTATAAGTGGGTAATATATCCGATTGTATTTTTTAAACATCTTGTATAGGTACACCCTGCACTGCATTTTAAGTCATTTATTGGAGATTTACATGTCATCAATTGCATCATGCCTTCTCAGATGAAACAGATCAAATTTTCCAGTTAAAAGCAGTATGCAATCATTTTCCATTATAACGAAAGAGCTCCCAGCCGAAAGATCGCTAATAAAGTGCAGTGTAATTGGAAAAAAATGGGAAAAATTGTAGATGAACACTGGAATGGCCGTTCAAAAACAACCTCACTTGGAGATAGTTTTTAATGTAAACAACAGACCTTTGTGCCACACTCGGTCGAAGGCCTGGCTAACGTCAAGGAAAACGGTGGAGCAATAGCTTTTTTCTTCGAAGGTAGAGTTGACATTATACATTATTCTGTGAAACTGTTTTATAGTGGAGTGTTGGGTCCTTAATCCGAACTGGAAAACCGGAAAGCCATATAGGTTTCTTGCGTGCCCTACATGAAGATGTACACAAACTCACACCAGTAGTTTCTCATCATAATTTGACCAGTTCTGTAGGATTGAGGCTCTTGTCAGCCAGACTGGTTCTTCTTAAAGGGGCCATCTCGCATGCGTATTACAATTATTAATAAATCTTACCTCGAAGAAAGGTTTTTTTAAGTGAAGTATAGGGAAGCAATCTCAGAATTATACCCCATTAAATTCGGAATATCACAGAGCAGTGTCTTAGGGCCGGTTCTATATTTGTTATACACGGCTGCCTGGAACGATTCCAATCTAAGACATTTCATATAATAACCAATGCACCCTACTATGTTCCTAACAAAGAAATCTGCGAAGATCTGAAAGTGATAACAGTTCAAAAAGAGGTAGATAAGTGCAGTGGAGATTACAAATTCATCCTAATCCATTAGCGTTAAATATTGTCGATAACAGTGAACAAGCAAGTAGACTTAAACATGTAAAGCTGTTAGATCTTCCTTTCTGTTTTTAACTGATCACAAGTAGTTAAGTGATTATGAATAAAATGCAAATAATCTGTTTACGTGAAATAAGAAGGAGCGACGCCAAAAGCTCTTTCATGTTATTGTCAAAGTGAGTGATGTTCTGAACCTTTTAATGATCTGATTTGCTTATTGCTGTAATTATAGCAGATTGCAATTAAAGATCTTGTTGTTAAATGAAATAACTGCTTTGTTAGAAACAGAGACTCAAGCGTTTGTGATGGCCAAAGGCACATCATCACTAGACACCAGAACAGTGGCAAAAGGTGCTAAGTACTCAGTGATGAGTCTACGATTAATATCAATAATTATGCTGGCATGCCAGGTTTCCTGAGGAAGAGTTTCCCTCAAAATGCGTACTTCCAACAACAAAACACCCAACCTCTATTATGGTATACTGTTGCATGTCGGTCAAAGGAGTTGGTCGACTGCATGTCGTCTCTGGAATGACGAATACCAGAAAATACTACTATTAAATAGGAAATTGTCTACTAGGAAAAATTTGTTTGAAGGAAAGAAGATTATTTTCCAGGATGACAATGCACCTTGACATAGAGCAAGTGGTTCAATTGACGAATAAAGTCGATACAATGATTGGCCAGCACAGTCTCCAGGCCTTAATTCCATTGAAAACCTGTGGCAAAGGATAAATAACATAATTTTAAAGAACAAATCGCATTTCACCGAAGTACTTATCAATGTCTGATTCCACTGCAACTTGAAGGAAGAACTTGAACAACTGGTAAATTCCATGCCAAATAGATGCTAATTAGTCATCAAGAACAAGGGCTGACTGATAAACTATTAAATTAATTCAATATTAATCAGTATGTTTTGTAATAATGCAAGTATTAACTTAAATTACAATAATAAAATGTACATAATTGTGAATAAATGTTTTATTTCAAGTTGTTTTCAATAACAAGCAAAAATTTGATCTGCAAGCTCTAATATATTACTGCAAGTACGTAAATCGGTTGATTAAAAAAAATTTAATATCACTTTAATACAAGCCCCCTTGCTCAAGTAATATAAAACTTTTCCGTACCACAGTAATTCTTCCAAATTATCCCCACTACACAAATGATTCTATTTTACATTAAAACAATTGTGTTGGTTTTAAATATTTTAGAACAAATTAAACTCTAATCATGTTATATGCTTCTGAAACCAATAACATTGGTTTAATTTTCTGTCAATAAGCAGTTAAAAAAGTTTCATCCAAAATTAAACAGCAATGCCTTGTAGCATTGATTATTTCATTGAAGAAAATTCATCCACTTATTCTTCGTACTGACGTAGCTAATCAAATTCCAATTTTAATATAATTTAATAATTCATTCCAGAGCTGTTATTGTCCCCAAACTTAAAAATATATTTTTCCTTCCCGTAACAGTAGTTTCTTTTGATACTTCTGGTTAGTTCTGCTCCGACATCTACATTTTGTAATCAATTACTGTGTTGGCTTGATAGATCCTTAAACATTTACTACATTAAAACTATTCACAGAATTAACATTTTCTTCTTTCTAGTTTATTTTCTCTTATTATACTCAAGTATAAAGATTATAAATATTTAGTAAAACACGAATTTCCTCTGGCTAAACGTGAAGTAAAAAATAGCATACATATTGAAGAATAAATTATTGTTTTAATGTACTGGGAAACAGTACATAGTATTCATATTTAAAATATTTACGAATTTGTACCAGCAGCAGATCGATTAGAATATGTACAAAAAGTATCAGAAATTACTTTTCAAGGAAAGCAAAGGTAAATTCTCAAGCTTCAAAATTTAGAGAAAATATTTATTTTTAATAATTACATTTTAAATTATCTACATTTAAACTGGGTAAACTTAAAACAACTTATTAGAACAAATTATTTATTGTCATTCGCATCGATGTTGATAATTTTGTTACCCCTGCAAATCCCTGTAAAAATGGTCGCCTGTATCTAACAATTTAACAAATAATACAATTTTTAACAGTATAAAGAAAAGCAAACTATTTACATATTAGTATTGAATTATAACATTAACAGAGAAATAAAAGTTGTAACAAGTATCATCTGTTTAGCGTCATATTAGCTGGTTAAAAGCAATGAATTCTTTTTTCTGTCATTGCAGCAACACTTTTATTCCAAATCTAAAACAAAAATAACTTGTAGTTTGCTGTTCCTTATATCCACCTTTGTTCATTAGCTTCTCTTTCCAGAAATTGCTGCAACATTATTATTAGTAGGTAATATTCCGAAATCGTATCGTATCCATGCTTCCTACAAAATGAAAGTACTAGCGGTCACCTAAAACATAAGACTTTGAAGAAGCAGAAACTGTTGCAGAATAAAACTTCCCTCCGATTATCCACAGCACTAGTTCAACATTAAATTTACTTCCTTGAATGTTGAGACAATCAACAATTATTAACTACAAAAAAAAAAAAACTCGTAGTACTAGAACAAGTCGAAAAATGTTGATCTGATATTTTAGAAATGCTAAATAAACATAAAAACTATATACGTATCACTGAGTTTAGTTTGGACTGTAATTTAAATTGTAACAGTACATACTTTTATAAACCGATACCAAATGGATTAATATTTGAGGTTAGAATACATTTACAGGCCAGCGGCACAACGACAGCGACACGATACCAACGACACGGCGCCAGCGACGAGGATTGTTTGACAGCAGTTTTATAAGTTTCTGTAGCTGACTATTTACAATAGCATTTGCTATGTTTTTATGCCTTTAGAGAAGTACTTGCGAAGGTAGAACAAAAAACGTTTAATTTAACTTTAAAAATAACATCACTTTAGATAACATAACCTAATTTTAAATAAATGCAGTGGAATCCCATCCCTAATTTAAAAATACAGAGCGACTCATTAATTTAAGGAAGCGATAAAATGGAAATTAAACGAGGTTTTATAAACACATTAATAAATAACATGTGCAACATGTTAGAGAAATAATTATATATAGAAGATTACATTTTTACGTTATATATTTCTAATATAGAATTAAAAGAAGATTTACTACAAAAAAATGTGTTAGTACGTTGTAGACAGTACAAAACTGTTAAATTTAAATTCTAGGAGAAATAGGAAAAGTTATACATACAAAAGAAGATATGGAAGAAGTATTGTCGTATGGAAAAAATATAAAAAAAGGTTAGAAAGAATTAAAATATTTAGATAGATAGTTATAAAGTATACAGACGAACTTCATACAATAAAAAT
The DNA here is from genome assembly GCA_014611495.1 of Limonius californicus. NCBI lineage: Eukaryota > Metazoa > Arthropoda > Insecta > Coleoptera > Elateridae > Limonius > Limonius californicus. The sequence goes on from JABXWE010012724.1 coordinate 15,394, forward strand.
GAAGACACCTACCTTTAGGTTAACTGTGTATTTCTAGTGGAGTATAATATTTTAAAACACACTGATAGAATATTGCCAATTAAAGTAAAAAGTTCATTGTTGAAAAAATATAATACAAAAATTCTTAGTAATTTTGTATGGATATATCCAATTTAAATTTCCTATACAATACCATTTGCTTCATAAAATTGCTTGCAATTGATTTTTAGAGAACCATCACAAAAATAAACCACGTGCACATTGTTTTGAATGTTAATACATTAAATGTAAATTTATTGACTTTCCTTGTTGACATACCATTATACACAAAACATAACCGGTTTCATATTTTTAGAAGCCTCAATTTTAAGTTTAGCCAATTTAATTGTAAATTTTAAACAAAAATTATATTTTTATTCTAAATTTCACGTAACTAATAATTCGAAATAATATTTTCCCTCTATTATTATATCCATAAAAATTGCATGTACTTTATGTATTAAATTACATACAATAATATTAGTTCCATCTTTTCAAAAGCAGTGTTTTAAGATTTTCTTCTATAACCAATAATTCAAAAAAAATATGTAGCCTAAATTTCTGAGCTATAAAAAAATTTTTTTCTCTAAAAGTGATTTATTTTAATACTTCAACAGTTAGTCTGTTTCGTCTTCTTTCCAGTCAACAATTAAATGTTCATTCATTCATTGACAGCTTTTTCCTCCCACTGCTGGGCATCGGCCTCTTTTCTGCCACGTGTTTCTTCTCAGCACTAAAGTAGAAACGTCGAATCCGAACGACACAAATTCTCGAGAATGTTTTTAGCATTAAGATCCCACGGTTGCAAGCCGGATTGGGAAATTGTGTATCGTGGGTTGCACCAAATTACAATTCTAGATACACCAACCCAAAATACATGTCACAGGATGCTACAATATCTAAATTTTTATTGGCGGCATTTTGAATTATAGGTGTCTGTTTGATATTCTTGACATTTTACTATCATTTTGGTTTTCTTGTAAATTAATAAATTGTTGTTCTTACTCTTGCATATTTGAAATACTTAAACTTTGATATTAATAAACAATACTCTGTTGTTTTCGCACCTACTTTATTTAGAAGTTGAGTTGAATAGAATATCAAATATACCAAACAGGCATATCTGATTAATAATACTATGAATAAATATTTAGATATTGCAGTATGTTGTCACATGTATTTTGGGTTGCCTATTTTCTCGGTATAACTACTGGAAAAACTGACAAATCGTGGCAAAGACAAATGTACTTCAAGTGATTTTACTCAAACAACCGCATTAACTAACATAGTATTTTATTTAAACCGCGTGTGATGTTTACTCTTGACGACAGACAGCGAAGCCAACGGTTGAACAAAAACAATTCTACGAAACGCTTATTTTATTATCGCAGTGGCGCTGTGACCTTGCTTGCTTGCTTGCTTGCTTTGAAAGAGCGAGATCGAGGACGCGGTTTTCCAAGCATCTCTATGCACTTAGGCCACATTTGGCCCATTGTACACCCTAACTAAGAATTTTGCCTATCTGGGGTAATTCCAACCTCAGTAGTGATTTTTAACGTGTCACACATCGTAGTGGCACGGGACCTACGGCTTTACTTCTTATCCGACAGAAGGCGCATTTTCAGATTTTTTCCCCGCTAGAAAAATCTCGCCGACCTCAGCCAGGTTTGAACCCGCGTCCCTCGGATCTAAAGGCAAACGCGCTAACCACTAGACCACCGAGGCCGGCGGCGCTGTGACCTACACAGAAAACTAGAAAAATAGATAATACGAAGGCAGCCTTTTAAGTTTTTACAAACGACCACTAGGTGGCGCTGTTGAGATGTGTCATTACTATTTTCGATATATTTGACAGTTTTTATTGTGAAAACATTGGCAGCTTAAAAGTTGACCGAGTAGTTTGTTTACAGTGAGTGTTTAAAAAAAGCATTTTAGGGAAAAAATGGAAATTTTACGTGAAGGTTTTCGTTGGATGATTTTTTACGATTTTAGTAAAGGCCTAACTCAACAACAGTTCATAGGATCGCTTCATTTAGCTTTTAGTAATGAACCACCATCAGAAAAGACTGTTTACAATTGGTTTGCAGAATTTCATTGTGGTCGTGCGTCCGTCAGTGATGAATTTCGTGAAGGTCGACCAAAATCGGTTGTTATTCCAAACAATCATCGATGCTGTGCGCGACATGATTGAAGAAGATCGGCATGTGACTTACAGTGAGATAGAGGCATTCTTAGGTATATCGAAGACTGCAGTACATTGGATTTTGCATGAATAGTTAAGCTGTGAAGAACATCTGTTCCCGATGGATTTCGCATTATTTGACCAAAGCTCAAAAAAAGGCTCGTGTTAAATGGTATGAGGAAATGCTCAAAAAACTTGACAGAGAAACTGCAAAATCCGTATACAACATCATAACAGGTGGCGAAATTTGGATATATTCATATGAACCGGAAACTAAACAACAATCCACTGTTTGGGTGTTCCAAGATGAACCGAATACCACAAAAGTTGTTCGTTCAGGAAGCACTTCCCAGAAAATGATCGCTTCGGTTGTACTAGCCATGTCGCAACCATTCCTTTAGAGATTCGAAGAACAGTTAACGCTGAATGGTACCTATAGAACAATTTGTTTGCCAGAAGTCATCGACGAAATCAGGAATAACAACCGAAAACTTCCCATCATTCTTCATCATTACAATGCCAGCTCTCACAGAGCACGTCAAAGAATTGATTATTTGAAGGAGAAAAACATCGAATTCATGTCTCATTACCCGTATTCACCTGATTTATCTCCTAACGACTTCTTTGTGTACCCGAATGTCACACAAAAAATGTGTGGACAGCGACTTTCATTACCTCAAGAAGCTGTTGAAGCCTTCAAAGACCATGTTTTTGAGATACCAACATGAGAGTGGAAAGAATATTTCGAGAATTGATTTGAACGCATGCAGATCTTAAAAGCGAATATTTTAAAAGGCATTAAAACAGTTTGCTCCAAAAAAACTTTTTCTCTCTCCTAGTTTTTGTGAAAACGTAAAATACTCGTATATACAGAGATATTTAGAAAAAAATCTTTAATATAAACGTAACTCAAAAGCAAATCGGTGTTACATGACGGTACTGCCCGACTTCAATAAACTTGTTTGTTTGGGTTAGTAACAGCAATAACACACATTTACTATATTTCCACCTGCACCCACTTGAAAATTTATTGGGCGGCTGATTAGATAACACACATTACAGACAAAAACCAATGTTTTACTTTTCTGTTAGCCAAAGTAATAACAACGATAATTACAACTAGATACACATTCATTTTCTTATCATATAATGTACAAAAACAATTCGAAATCTAAAATCAGGATCTCTGTCTAAGCCATTTGAACCCTCCAAAAATCCCCCACCCGTTGGAATGAGCGATTTCCAATGGTAATAGTTTCCTGATTTTCAAACTTAGTGCGCTTTACATTAATCATCCATACCGAAGGAACTTGTTCTAGTAGTTCAAGATTTGACAAAGTGACGTTTTCTAGATTTAGAGATTTAAGATTTACCAGATCCACAAAAGCCTTTTTATCAATTGCGTTTATAGCATTTCCTGCCAAAGACAAATAGGATAACTGAGGAGTTGCTTGGAAAGTTTTCGCTTCTATACGATTAAATTGGTTATTACCCAAGTCTAAAATATTCAACGTTTTCAATCCGTTAAAGGATTCGGACGATATTTGCTTGACTTTATTGTGGTCTAGATAAAGGTCTTCCAATTTTGGAACATCATGGAAAAGGCCAATGGCCAAATTTGGAATTTTGTTATGGGACAGACGCAAATCAGTTAAAATTCCAAGGCCAGAAAAGCTTCCGCTTTCTAAGGAAGCGATTTGATTGTTCTCCAAATGCAGTTCGAGAAGTCCATCTAGCCCATTTAGCATTCCTGGTTCGAGGCCAACTATTTCATTGTTTTGCAACTCAAGTTTGGTGAGGGATTTCATATTTTTAAACGCACCTACTTTAATATAGGTTATTTTGTTATCAGATAAATGTAACTGCTGTAAATTCCCAAGACCATTGAAAACGTTTACTTCCAAGCTACTTAAACCGTTTCTGGACAGATCAACATCCTGAAGAGCAGATAGGTCGCGGAATATATTTCCTGGCAATTCCATAATTCTATTATTTTGTAAGTCCAAAAACTCCAGTTTAATTAATCCACTAAAGGTATCTTTATGCAAACCTCTGATAACGTTGTTCCTTAAAATAAGTCTGTTTAGAGAACCCAGGTATCTAAACGCCCCAGAATCGACTTCCTCGACAATATTATCTTCTAGGGACAAATAAACCAAATTCCTTAATGGCCCGAAGACTCCATTTCTCAACTGCCTTATTTTATTTTTGCTAAGTTCCAGCGAACGCAGTTGAGCATTATCTTGAAACACTCCAGCGGGTAGATTTGTAATCTGATTATAATCTAAATTCAATTTCAGAAGAGCCCTCATACCTCTAAAGCTGTCTGGATTCAAACTTGCAATTAAATTGAACGACAGAATAAGATTTTCCATGGTTGGCAGACCCTCAAACATACCTTGTGGTATATCCATAATTTGATTGTAAGCCAAGTTAAGATTTTCTAAACGCCGTAGTCCTGAAAAGACTTGAACATGCAAACGTTTAATATCGTTTTTGTCCAACTGGAGAGTCTTTAAGGATGTTAAATCCATAAAAACTCTTGGAGGTAAATTTTCAATGCCATTTTCAGATAATTGAAGGTTTATTAGATGTTGCAATCCTTCAAATGTGTCTGCTTGTACGGTTCTAATGTTATTGCGATACAAAATTATATAAGCTGGAGAGGATTTCTTAAACACTTTAGATGGTAGATGTTCCAAGGTGAAAAATTGTGCGTTTCCCGTGCGAATATCAAAAATTGCATTATTAGTAAAATCAAGCTCGTAGAGTGAAGTAAGGTCATCGAACAACGTAGTTGGAAGATATCCAAGTATGTTTGTTAAGAAAGAAATACGTTTCAGTTTAGCAAGTCCACGAAACGCCCCTTCTTCAAACCGTTCGATTCTGCAATTTTCCAGAATTATTTCTTCTAAAATAGTTAAACCCTCGAAAAATCCATAATCCACCACTGTTATATTGCTCGACAAAATCTTTATTCTCAGCATAAGAGAACCATTGAAGGGTCTTGGCGAAAAGAGATCAAAGTTGCTATTGCGGATGTCTAGAGCAAATGGAATTGGTTCTTCTAACTGATCTAGGACTGGTTGCACTTCACTCAGAGAGTTGATGTTTTCGCAAGATAGTACATCTTCTCTGGTGTCGAAGAAACATGAATCCTTGGCAAACACTAGCAGCTGCAGGCTGACGAATACGGATAATACCCAAAGTGAGTCCATGATGGGTACCTGAAATTCGTTTAAAATTGTAAGTCTTGGTGTACCAAACAAATGAACAGAAAGAGTTGATTATTCAAAGTTCCTCCACTAATTGTAACCAAGTGGACGTTTCAGTTTTTGATGGTTAAGTTTATTGTATCATGTAAACTGACGTTAAAATTATAATATGGCACTCATCATAAAGTTAATATTATATTATCTTTTATAATCCAATACCGATTTATTTAAACATTTATGAAAAATCATGCTTCAATTTATTAATTAGTTAGTAATATTGAAAATAACAGTATGTTGATGTTTCAAAATGTTGTTTCTACTCAGTTATAAAAACAACGACTGTTGAATTCATGGTTTTTTAAATGATTTCCCCGTTTTCTACCACCATTTAAGAACATATATCACACAAAGTAACTCCCAAGATTTATATATTTATGTAGTTTCTTAAATTCAGAACAATACCTAGACTTTGTTAGCAATTTGGTCATACACTAAACGTATTGCCTTTTAGATCGGTTGCAGTTCACGTTCAGGTAGGCCTTACTTTCCAGGAGGGAAAGGGCAGGGAATATAATGGTCTAGCTTTGTAAGAGGTTATACTTGATTTCCAAGGTGGTTTAGAATACCCTTATAATTGAGAGTCTAAAATATATCATACGGCGTGCCACAGGGAACCGTGTTAGGTCCTACTTAGTTCTTGTTTAGAAAGAAAACCACTGTTCAAACATTACTGGAAGAAATTCAAATAAGTTACATCAAATAATTAAGTGCTAGATATAATTCGGTAGACGAAATTGTTTATATTTCATAAACCATTGTGAAACATCCATAGAGCAGTTGCTTCTACATATTCTTGCGATTTTATGCAAGCGGTTCATTGCAGGTGGAATTAGTAGCGTTAGTAAAGCTACCGCAAAAAAATTATTGTAAGGGTTACACATACAATTGCAAATTTAAATCCCATATTTTATTACATTAACTACGGCAGGTGACGTTGAGTGACGTCTTTCACAGCCTCTCGGCGTTTAGTAAATAAACTGTAGGTATATTTGTTTAACTCGCTGCTTTTAAGATATGCTTTCCTTTCCGCTCACCATTGTACGAAACTTACCCCACATTGTTTAGACCCAGTGGTAGTTAACCAGTAAGAATTTAACCGATACCTAACCAATAGGGTAAGTTTTTTCATTCATTTATACTACGAAAACAAGCAAACAAGGCCAGTTAGGGTTATGGCGCGAAATTTACACTACTCATGTAACCCAGACGAAATCAAAGCCGAATTGTTGCAGAAAGGATTTAAAGCAATTGACGTCGCCGCCAAGATTATAAAAACGAAAGAAAATGGAAAGGAAGTAAGAAAACCAATCTCCTTATTCATGTTGACTTTTGAACATAATGACGATATCAAAAAAATCTTTGCAATAGAATATCTGATGCATATGAAAGTCAAAATAGAGGCATTGAGGAGCAGTAAACTAATTCCACAATGTAGGAAATACCAAAGGTATGGGCATACTCAAAGATTTTGTGAACATGAAGCAAAGTGTGTTAAATGCGCCGGGAGCCACCATACAGCCTTGTGTTTGAAACCACAGAATGCAAGTCCCGTTTGTGCCAATTGTGGGGAACAACATCCTGCAAACTATCGGGGCTGCTTAGTAGCAAAAGAACTGCAGAAAAGGAAAGACAACCTAACTAAAGGTAGGATAACTCAACCAAGACAATTTGTATCTGCACGAATAAAAAGTGGGGTGTCATACACACAAACAGTACAAGAAAATACAAATCAAACAACACAACATCGAAACGAACAACAAACACTGATGCAAATGATGCAAAATCTGATATCAAAATTCGAAACCCAAGAACAAACCATGAAATCATTCTCAGAAAGATTGACCAGATTGGAGAATAGAGGCAATAGAGCAGCTGCTCCCAGATCTAACTAATGAACCAAAGAGACTTAAGAATAGCTACCTGGAATGCCAATGGGCTTCTAAACCGACAAAATGAAATACAATTATTCTTAGATATTCAAAATATTGATGTATGCCTAATTTCAGAGACGCATTTCACAAATCAGTCGTACATAAAAATAAGAGGGTACACAGTGTACCACACTACCCATCCCCAAAATCAGGCTAGAGGAGGAAGTGCAATCCTAATCAAGGACAGTATCAATCATTATGAAGAACAACACTTACAAAGGGAAGAAATCCAGTTAACAGTCGTTGCGATTAGGACCAACAAACAGAAACTTCTATTTGGGGCACTATATTTTCCGCCTAGGCACAACTTAAAGAAAAATGACTACAAAAATTTCCTACAATATTTGGGAGACAGGTATATCGTAGGAGGAGATTATAATGCCAAGCACGTGGATTGGGGATCCAGGCTCACCACTACTAAAGGCAAAGAATTAAGAGACGCTGTAAGAGAACTTGGATGTAACTTCCACTCGACCGGAAAACCAACATACTGGCCATCTGATCCTCATAAAATTCCTGATCTTTTAGACTTTTTCATGTCTAAGAAGATATCACCTAATTTCATGGATATCGAAGAAAATTTTGACCTGAATTCCGATCATTCAGGAGTAATACTAACCCTAAGTGAAAAAGTAATCAAAAAAGATAACATGCCTTCTCTGACCAATAAAACAACAGACTGGGAGAGTTTCAGAGTAGAGCTGGGAAACAAGATCAATTTAAATGTACAGCTAAGAAATAATCTACAGCTAGAAGTTGAAGCAGAAAACTTCATTAAAGATATCCAACGTGCCGCATGGAATAACACCAAAGTATACACCTGCAGGACAGTAGGCAACAACTATCCATTAGAAATAAGAGAATTGGTTAAGGAAAAGAGGAAAGCTAGAAGAAAGTGGCAGCAGACTAGAGACCCAACAGACAAGAACATCTTAAATAACAGAACACAACGGCTAAACAGGGAGATTAAGAAAATCAAAGAAGAGTCAATAAATATGTACCTAAGAGAACTAACAGCTGACAGCGAAACGGAATGTTCCCTATGGAAGGCGGCCAAAAGACTTAGAAGACCGATCACCCAAGCTCCACCTATAAGAAAAGAAGACGGGAGCTGGGCGAGAGATAACACGCAGAAAGCAGAAATCTTTGCGAATCATCTTGAAGAGACATTTAAGCCAAATGCAATACAATCAAACTCTGTATTACACGCAGTGGAAAATCATGAAGACGAGAACGAGGAAATCGAATTGATCACTCCAAAAGAAGTTGCCAATGAGATAAAAACAAATCTGAACCCAAGGAAAGCTCCAGGCTTCGACCTCATCACGGGCATGATACTCAAACAACTTCCTAAGAAAGGTATTGTCAAACTAACCTACCTGTTCAACGCAGCTCTTAGACTGAAACACGTACCCGACATCTGGAAGGTGGCGGAAATAATTATGATACCAAAACTAGGCAAGCCGCCTAATGAGGTAAAATCATACAGACCTATATCTCTATTGCCGATAGTCTCTAAACTCTTTGAAAAACTCGTCCTAAAAAGACTAAAACCGATAATTGAAAGAAAAAGGCTAATACCAGACCATCAATTTGGGTTTCGACACAAACACGCAACCATAGACCAAGTGCACAGAATGACTCACATTATTGAAAATGTATTAGAAGAAGAAAAGGTCTGCTCAACAATCTTTTTAGATGTTGCGCAGGCCTTCGATAAAGTCTGGCACCAGGGACTTATTCACAAATTAAATAGGTTACTACCCACACAGTTTGCTGAACTACTAGAGTCGTATTTATCAAATAGACTGTTCCGTGTAAAACAGGAAAACGAATATTCAGCACTAAAAGAGGTAAAAGCAGGAGTTCCTCAAGGTAGTGTGCTGGGGCCGACACTGTATCTCCTCTACACATCTGACCTGCCACAGACCGGTAATGTTACGACTGCTACATTCGCAGATGATACTGCAATCCTGGCAGTAGCAAATGATGCGGCATCGGCAACAGAAAGACTCCAGGTAGCATGTAACCAGATAACCAGATGGACAATGAAATGGAAGATCAAGCTAAACGACAACAAGTCTACCCACATCAACTTCACAAATAAGAAAATTAGAGATCAGGTACCTGTAACTATTAATAACAATGTAATACAATATGCAAACACGGCAAAGTATTTGGGTATGACTCTTGACACTAAACTGCACTGGAAGGAACACGTAAAGAAGAAAAGGGAAGAGCTGGACCTGTAATATCGAAAACTATATTGGCTCTTGGGACTCAACTCGCAATTATCAATACCCAACAAGCTCATGATATATCAACAGATCTTGAAGCCAATCTGGATTTATGGCATCCAACTTTGGGGGTGTGCCAAACAGTGCCATATGAATAAAATACAGATATTTCAAAACAAGGTTCTGCGGAATATAGTGAATGCCCCGTGGTATGTACGTAACAGCGACATCCATCGTGACCTTGGTATTCAAGATGTTAATAGTGAGATTAAACGATTTGCCACAAAGCACGAATTGAGACTTCATAATCATGTCAATCCCGAAGCGATCCAGCTCCTGGACACCAATGGATTGGTAAGAAGATTGAAGAGAACAAAACCCTACGAACTAGTGTAGTGTGTGAGTGAAAATACAAGTATATGTGAGTGCAGCGCCACAAGCAACCAAAGAAAACTCTTAGACACCACTGGGTGAACATTAGGTCTTAGTTATTAGTAGCTTAGATTAGAAAAAAACTAATGGTTAGTCTGGGTAGACTAGGTTTAGTAAATGTAAGATCCTTGTAGGTCTCTTTAAAAAAAAAAAAAAAATTACTAGAAATGTTCAAAATTATCTCCATTGTGTTCGATACACAAAGCCGTCGCAGACGAGATCGTTGCATTCTTAATATGGTTGGGTTATTCCTAATAATATCGACAGCCTGCTGTATTCTTTGGCGTAATTCTTCTACCGTGTGCACTGCAGTTGCATAAACAATCTGTTTCATGTGACCCCAAAGATAAAAAACTAATGGAGTCAGGGCCGGCGAACGCGGTGGCCATACTACGGGTCCTCCTACTTCAATCCATCTTCCCGGAAAATGTGCGTTAAGCCAAGCTCTAACACGAAGACAATGATGCGCTGGTGCCCCATCGCGTTGATACCACATTGCTCGTCTAATATTTCATGGCACATCTTCGAGTAATAAGGGTAAAAGGTTTTCTAGAAAATATTCGTAATTCGCACCATTCAAACGGTATGGTAATTCAAATGGTCCAATCAGACGATTATTACGAATATCAGCTATCATATTAACACTAAATCTATGTTGAAAATGCTAGCGTCTTTTTAAATGAGGATTTTCTGCAGCCCATTCATGAAAATTATGATAATTATTGATACCATCTCTTGTGAGAGAAGCTTCATCGGTTCATAAAATATGCGGTAGGTTTTGATTATTTTGTACCCAATTACAAAATCTTAAACGAGCTTCAAAATCATTACCTAGAGCTTGAACTCTTTGTTGATGATATGGATTAAGCGAGCACTTCTTATTATTCTCCAAACCCGGTTTCTACATATTTCAGTACCTAATGCAATTCTTCGCACATTTAAAGGTGGATCTTCTTGTAATAAATCAAGAACTTATCGTTTATGGGTCTACGGACAATTCCTTGGCCGACTGTATGTCTTGCAATGAAAGTGCCATGTTGCCTCAGCTGACGATGTGAATTAAAGAAAATTGCACGCGTATGCAGTCTTCTATTGGTATATCTTCTACGAATTCTTGTTGTGCTGCTAAAGCATTTCCATCACATAGACCGTACACATAATGAATATCTGCATATTCTTCATTTGAAAATAACATTGGCATTGTAAATCACTTGTGGATTTCGATGGGAATGAGGATACAAAGAAGTCAATAACTTCAGTATCAGAGTAATAAACTGACAAGTTACAAACAATAATTTGTTAAAAACGATGTTACCAAACAAAAGACGCGATCATGGCAACTAGATCAGTATTTCTGAAATCCCTTGAACTAAAATTTTAGCCACATAAATTATGAAATAAACAATAACTCGTTAACGGTTACATTTAGGACATATATGTATTTATACGGACTGTTCAACTCTAAATAAGTTCTGGAATTCATCCTTGACATATTACCGGTACGTTTTGGGACACCCTGTATATATGTCTAATAAAACTGATTAGCTTATAGATTGCAATTGCAAGTAACTGAAACATGTAAACATCTGTATTAAAATAAATGTTATATTTTGTTCTCTTTGTCTATGTATGTATCGCAAAATATTTTCATCAAATGAAAGGCAAACCCTTTTTTAACATCATCAATAATTTTTTCTCTTTTTAGTGGTACAGTGGGTGTCATAAGTCTTTCTCAATATTATTATTCCTAACTAATATTTCTGTACAGCTATTAATAAATAAAACGATTGTTAGTTTCCGGGGGTGACTTGATTGTCGGTTTAAATTTGTCTGCATAAATTACTATAACGTACCAATAGCAATGGAAAATTACAGGAGATATTTAAAGAAAATATGGGAAAGTCAGTTTTTGTAAATAATCTTTACGTGTACTTTAAACCAAAAACAATAAAATACTTTGCCTGCAATGAACGAACCGATAAAAGCGTTTGGTCATTTAAAAATAAATGTCACCTCTTATAAAAACATCGCTGATTTTGTCATCGATTTTCCTGCCCATTAATGTTTTGATTTTCTCGTCAAATTTCAAATGGTAATACACCGCGTGACTGGCGATAAGACGCACTATCAGTCACATGCTTTTGTACTAAATGGCTCTGATGGTTTTGCTACGAACTGACAGATTGTCGTTCTTAAATGGTAAGAGATAAAGCGAGATGGACATTTCCATAGCTTTATCGTGAAATGTCTTCACTAGAACACTACGTCGCTTGTTTACTCATTCAGTGGACCTTTGATTTAAACTTTTGAATGCCACTTCTTTAGTTTTTCATTGACCGTTTCAGCTATTTGTTGGGTTAGGCCGTGTATTAGGTTGTTCCAAAATGTATCCTGATAATGATAGAACCCCGTTGCTTGTTAAAACCACGACATATAGAAGGTTTAATTGTATTTTAATAAATTGCAGTTAATTTAAACGATTTGCTTTGTTTCAGTGTTATGGAAAATGATCAACGTTCCGGACAAGCAGCTTTACACGTAGAACGCCCGGTATATCAGATAGAAGAACTCAACGCTTTATCGTTGTACGAATATTCGCCTACTAAGTGTAAGTTTAGATTACGTTTTTGGAAATTTTGGTAGTGTAATTTACTTTTCTAGAAGGTTCGTCATAGAATTTTATTAATAAATTTAATAAAATTTAAAATTTGTAATTTATAAATTGGTTTATAAAATATTTTTAACGTTAGGAAATACTTCTGTTCTTGTTTTTTTAAATTATTTAAAATATTTAAAATATTGCAGTAATATTTTCATACTAAATTAATTTTTTTAATTGAATGTTACAAAAAATAAGTATTTATTTAAAAAATGTAGTTGTAAGGTAAAGTATTTTTAAGTTATAGAAGATTTTAAACAGGAAATTTCAAAATATTTACCAATTTTTGAAAATTTTTATATTTGTTTTATTTTCAGTATCGACTTAACCTTATTGCTTTCATTTTAAATTTAGCTTTGTTGAAAATTAAAGAAACGTAAAATTAAAAGAAGTTTAAAATCATTAGTCACAAAATTTAGAAATTAAATTTAAGATCCCAAAATATTTCCAATAGTATTTGAAATTTCAAAAATTTCTAAATTCAGAATATTTAAAATTCGATTTTTTGAAATATTTAAGGTCTTCATTTTTTTTATTTTTGTATACAAAACTCTTATAGTGCTAGTTTAAAAATTTTTAAAGCTTTAAAGTGGAATATCTTCCTAACAAAAATTCTAGCAATATTTAAACTTGAAATATCAAAATATTAGCGATTTGTCTAATACTTTTATTACAGTATTGGCTAATTTTAAACATGAAATCCTTTTATATTTTCCATTTTAGGCGTCTGAACATCCCAATATTATTTTCTATAATTTCATTTTGTTTCAGTCAAGGAAGTTGTACGAAAAAAAATAAGACGTTGTCGACCAGTCTCATGCCTCCTTCAAAGCGTTCCCGTTCTGCAATGGCTTCCACGATACAACTGCAAGAAAAATATCTTAGGTGACATCCTCAGTGGAATTACAGTGGCTATAATGCACATACCGCAAGTAAGTATCAATTAAAACCTACTTACTATTATCTTTAATATGTAGTTATCATAGCGCCCAGAGTAAAATAGCTTTAAAATGTTGATAGAGCTAGTGGAAATGGCAATTCTAAATAGACTAAGAAATTGTAACGAAGGGGAAAATGTTGAAGGAGGGTGGGAAGCGGGCGGAGAGGGGGCGGAAGAAGGAGTGGTATAAGAAAGAGCGTGGAAGGGGAAAGGTGGAAGAAATACAAGTAGTGCGATCAGCAGAGGTAAGGGGAGGGGGTGTTAACTGAAGGGAAGTTGAAGAACAAGTAGTGGAAGAGCAGAGCAGAGAGAGGTCGGAGATGAGAGGGGCCGGAAGAAGGAGTGGTATAAGAAAGAGTGTGGAAGGGGAAACGTGGGAGAAATACAAGTAGTGCGATAAGTAGGGACAAGGGGAGGGAGTGTTAACTAGAGGGAGGTTGAAGAACAAGTAGTGCGAGTGCAAAGCAGGGAGAGGCCGGCGTTGTGGAAAACTGAGCAATGCACGTATGTTTAAAGAGGGAATAAGGGTAGGAAAGCGGAGGAAAAATTATATTTATAAGAAAAAGAAAATGTAGAACCATCGGGATATCCATATATGATGAACATTTATATAATTTGCTATTAGCTGATGACCAAGTAGGTATTGCGGCTGATCAGAACGTCATCGAATATATTATCAGGCAACTTCATATCTATGAAAAAAGGGGGTTAAAAATGAACCATGACCAGACCAAATATCTGGTCGTAGGGGGAAAATTAGATATGTATATCTAGAAACTGGTAAAATAAGGAATCTACAGAGTATCAGTACTTAGGAGTAGCGATTTCGCAAGGAGCAAATTGCCAGAAGGAAATTTATATGTACCAATAAGAAGAGGAAAGCAAACTATATAAAAATTAAACCCAATAAAATGGTTAAAGTAAATAAATACAGCATATTATAAATATAAATAACAATTGTAAAAATTGGGATATTTTCCCCACATTATACGTCATCAGGGGAAGTACGAGTTTCTACATCTTAAAGTATAAAGAAAGATCGATAGCAAGAGACACCTGGGTAGAAAAAGATTGTTTTGGATGAAGAATCTAAGACAATGGTTTGGGTAGTCCAAAGTGCAGCTATTTTGAGAGAACAACATTCAGATCGCTGAGATAGTAGCCAACATGATCGCTAACGATCGTTAAACGGTCTCGGCACTAGAAAAAGAAAAACAAATAAACAAACGAAAAGGAAAGCATACAAGATGATTATAGAATGTATCCTGATATGGTGTAGAAACCTAGGAAGTAATGCAGTGGGACCATATGAGAATAAACAGTCAGATAGTTGCATTAAGAAGGAGGTGTGGAATATCATGTGAGCAGCACCTAACAAACGAAGACATATGAATGGAGAAGCTGTTACGGGCCAATCGAGCTTTTCCGACGACCCGTAACCAGATAGATGGAAAAAGGCCTACAGCTTAGCTCAGAGGAGTAGGGGGAGTTCATGAAAATCGCTTATGGGAGAAAATCTTTCTAGTGGTGTACAGGGCGAGTCAAAATAAGTCGGCGCCACCTCCCAAATCCAGCTGATTGTAGGTCCTCGTGGAAGGCCGAGAAACCAACAGCTTACGGGAATGGAACTTACCTTTATTGTGCCTCCTCCTATATATTTAAGCTTGCAAAACTCTTACACAGACAAATGCAGAGTACACAAAAATAAAAGAGGCAGTAAATTTTAAAACACCTATAATGAAATTATTGGAAACGACAGTACAACGAAAATGACAGGCAAAAGTGATTTTACAACAGAGTACTTTGAACGCTCAAGAAAGGGGGAACTCGTCGCTCATGGCCAACGGTATTTAAAATCTTTTAATAACTCTGCGTGGTCAGTGGCGTCGAGTATACAGGCATCATACAATATAAACGAAATTACTTTTTACAAATATTAGTGCGAATAAAAAAAAACAATTTGCGACTGAAGGTCGCTTTTTGGTCCAACAAAACAAAGTTTAATTAGGTCAAATTTTGCAAGTGGCGCGTAAGTTCACCACACACAAAAACTGATCTGTTTTTACCTTAACTTCCGGTGGAGCCAGGCATAATTCCGGAGAGTTGACGGGATGGTGTTGAAAATCCACAGGTACGACCCTGAAGTCCGGGTTGAATGAAGTCAACGGCCAGGGGCCCGGGACTTGGATGCGTTCCTCGCACCAACGGTAACCGCAGAACGACGGGAGCTGGTTTCGAAATTAATCCGCCGAAAGGCGATCGGTCAATTCGCAAAGAATTGCCTTTACCGGGGTTGAATCCAGTGTTTCCTTTTAAATCCGGCAGTAGCCGATGGTCTATTTATACCCCTTGGTAAAACAGCGGGACGAAACACACATAACGGATACCCTTCGAAAAAAAAAACCGAAAGCCGCCACTTGCAGCACTCGATATATTTACGGCCCTCCCCTGAAGATGTAATTTTGGGAAAGGTCCGGAGCCAGGAAAGGTCTAAGGCTGAGTGACGTAAAAACGTAACGGGAATCTCCACTTACCCCACAAAAAAATTGCACCATATTACATGTGATGAAATGTTCTAGAAAAAAAAAATTAACCGTGTAATTTGGCCATAAATTATTTCTGAAGGGCAATACTAACAAAACTGTTAACAACGCTCGATCTTAGAAAAACGCAACATAGCGAAACGGTAACCCAAAATAAGACTGCAATTAAAATAACGTTATTAATTCTTACGAAGCGGCAAACAAATTACGGAATTAATTCATATAGAGCGGCAAATTTGACACGAACATATCAACGCACAAGTAATGGACACCATCGGGAAGAACAACTTTGGTGGTACGGCCATATAAGGAGAGTGGGACCAGAACGATGTCCTTATGGGCATGGGTTCCCAGCGAAGGAGAAGAGGATGACTGCCTAGACAGTGGAAGCAAAATGATTGGCTAGATACGAAACAGTGATGTGTAGGATGCGGTAGATGGCGGGTATGAAGCTCTAGAAACTGGCTTAAATAAATAAAAAAGTAAAAAAAACAATGAGGGAAGGGAGGGTATTACACTATGCAACAAAAGGAGGAAAGATTGAAGCAAGCTGGAACTAGAACAATAAGACAGATTGCGGAGAGGTAGCATATCTGGAAATAGGCAGCGTTCTGTTATCTTGGATGTGTTTGTTCATCAAAATGTTGTGAGCGTCTGGTAATGATAGTACCGCTCCCTTGGCTACCGCAACAGTTGATACCAACTGGATTTGTTTAATATAAGATATACAAGCAATTTTTACTAATATAGCCGTAATGTATTAATATTTTTTTATTAATTTTTAGGGGATGGCGTACGGTATCCTGGGCAATTTACCTCCAGTGGTTGGGATTTACATGGCTTTCTTTCCCGTTTTGGTCTATTTCATATTCGGAACATCAAGGCATGTGTCTATCGGTCAGTTTTCGAGCATAGATTAATGCAGGTCTAAAATATCATTTCATTTAGTCGATTATGGAGAAAGTTTTCTAAAAATTATGTATTGCTTACAGGTACTTTCGCGGTAGTTTGTTTAATGACAGGCAAAACCGTCTCGCAGTATTCTTCTGAAGAATTTTTACCAAATGGAACTCTCATTAGCGTAAGATCTGAAGGCGCTCATGAAGGTCCGCACTATACTAGTATGCAAGTTGCAACTACTGTAACGTTTACTGTAGCACTATTTCAGGTAAACTATGGACAAATTCTGAATTACCTTCTTCATAATTATTTTTGGACCTTTTTTAGATGTTGATGTATGTGTTTAGGTTAGGAATTATTACAACTCTTTTATCAGAAACCCTAGTAAACGCTTTTACCTGTGCTTCAGCTTTTCACGTGGTTGCCGCGCAGCTAAAAGACTTGTTTGGGCTCTCAATTCCCAAACGGAAGGGACTCTTCAGGATAGTAAAAGTAAGTTTTGAAAACTATCTTATTAGCGAGTAAAACCTTTTCTTCATATCTACTCTAGCTTCTAGCCTACTACTGCTTAATAATATTTCTATTTCAGACAGTATATGATGCTTGCTTGGCACTACCCCAAGCAAATTTAGCAGCTGTAACTATTTCCGCTGTATTTATGTTAATAATGGTATTAAATAACGAATTCTTAAAGGTAATTAAATCATTAAAATACTGTTGAAGGTTACTTGAGGTGTGTTTAATGTTACAGCCATGGCTAGCTAAAAAGACTAGAATTCCATTTCCAATAGAACTGGTCGCCGTTACTGCAGGAACAGCAATTTCATATTTTTGGGATATGCACAATAAATATGGAATTGGCATTGTCGGTGATATACCAACAGGGTAAGTGAAATAATCATATAGAAGTTCATCGCAGAACTTTAGAGGCAGTGTAAGTGCTTGAATGAGTGGACTAAAACTAAGACAAAATAGCTTTAAGGTAGATAAACAGTGTAGAACAAACGGATAAATAGTGAAATTATTGATTAATATTGGCAAAGCTGTTCAACATGATCTATGGATAAAGACTATATAAAGTAATGGTTGATAAACACTGGAGAACATCATGTACCGATTTGCGAACTGGTAGTAGAGAACCTAAAGCCTAGACAATGATTTAGTGTAAAGAGGTTGGCAAATTGTGGGAAAATGGGAAAAAACATTCACCATACAGTGTACAAAAACATGATCGGTGAAATGGTGAAGAAAAAGTGATTTGGTTGATGGGTCAAAAGCAGAGACAGCAATAGAAAATTATTAGGATAAAATTTGCATCAGCTATTTAAGCAATAGATAAATAATCTACAAAACAGTGAAGAAACTGTAGTATCTCGTGATGGTGAATAATAAAGACAAGATAGTGATAGACGTGTTGACAAGTGGGGGAAATATTAGTTAATAAAATTTGCACAAAACTAATGCTATCGTAAATTAACAATCAAACATCATCTTTACAATGTACAAACGTGGACAATATAATAGTGGATGGAAGATGAATAAGAAGGACAAAAAGAAGACAAGTCGATACAAAGCTTGTAGATATATTTTGCATAAACTTGGCTAAATGTGGATAAATAGTGAACAAATTAATTTCTCTACAAAATTTAAAGCGTAGCAAAAATGGTAAACGCCGCGTGAAGCATATGTAGCAGATGCTGCAAAAAGTGTTGACCAAGAGATGGAATAGGTCGACCAAACTTGTATTACTTAAACGATGAATAAATGGTGTGTAAAGTAATGATCATTTTGGTGGTTCTTTAGTGATCAAGAAATGTTCAGTGCAATAGCGAATGAAGAGGGAATAATATGTAAAGTGAAGTAGTCAAAATATTGATTGGTTACTAAGTCATGGAACTCTTGGAAAATGGTTAAGCGGTGGATAAATGTCAGGAAAGATTTAAAACAGTTTGGTGGCCCAAGGCGATTGTTGACTAGTGGTGGGCGCGTTGGTCTTCTACTCTGCAGGTTTGGGTTTCAGATTCAGCACTGATACCTTGGACTTTTTATTCTGCCTAATAAAACTTTTCTGGTGTAATAGTATTTACACTTCCATGGATTCAGATCCTACGTTAAGGGTATCTAAATAAATATAATATAAAATAAATTCTTGAAGTAGAGGAAGGCGAGCAGATGGTAATCAGAAGCGCATAGAATAAAATATAGATCGGAGGGTATTATTATAGAGAAAAGGTAAATGAAATAGAAATGGAGAAATTGTGAATTCAATGAGAAACAAAGTATAGCTCAAATGAAGACGTAAAATATAAACGAAATGATGGACGAAAAGTCGATGACGTATGAAAAAGTTAGTGAATAGTGAATTGAACGAAGAAGTTAGAGATTAAAGTACATTAACACTTACGAAAGCCTCTTACCATCACTGTTACGTCCTTGTAAAATGGACCATTCCTTTTTCCTAGTAAACACATGTTAAACTTTAGCGTCTTTGTCCTAACCACCCGCTCACCCTTCAACTCTCGAGCTGGCAGTCGGTTCGTTAAGAGACTTTCACTGCAAAAACAAGTGTGAACAGAAGCTTGTGTGTGAATTTTGTGCAGGACCAACAATGATCGAGAAACGCTGCATTTCCTCGAATCCAGCACTTGTAAGTCCGCTATGTTAGCCTTTATCCGATTCCTTTGTGCATAATTTCTTGTGTTATCCTGCGTGGCATTTAGCCCAAGGAAACAACAAAAGATATCACCAATGCTATTATATACACATGTCGGTTGAATATAATGCACTTTGAATTAACTTAATTTGTTTATACTCAAGTTTGCCCCCTTTTTGCATTATATGCCTTTAGGTATTCTTTGTTAACTTACGGCACAATCACAATATTTAGAACCACCATATGGTGTTCTAAGCATTGTGTGGTAGCAAGGGGTTACTTTAAGCATTTGTATTTTATAAAATAAGTTCAGTGGTTTGTAAATAGAGTGGAAACAAATTAGTGATCTTATATTAGGTTACAGCAGGGGCTCTCAAAAGATGCACAGCAGGTTGATATATAGGCAAAATGGTGATTATGGGAAAGGCTGGCAGAAATTACCATATAGAGAGTAAACAACAAGTTAAATGATTTGTAGATAGTGGGCTAAGTTTTGTAAAAGCGACTTTGGACAAAGATTGAGCGCAATAGTGCTGTGGAAAACCAATGTTATATAATGATGGAATTATGTAGATCAACCCTAGGAGATTTGGTAACAAGGAAAAGTAGTGGGAAAATGTAGGAAACAGACGAAAATATAGTTAAAAATAAAGCACATCTATATTTTATCAATTGTGGACAAAGGCTAAGCGGAAGAATCAGGTTTTTGGTTTATAAATTTGTGAACTAAAGTCAAAGTCATGGAAAAGTATGCAAATAGTGACTAAAAACGTGACGGAAAGGTAGGCAACGCGCCGACATAACAGGATAGGCAAAACGTGGACATTAAGAATAGAAAGTGTATATAGGGTGAGCCAAGTGATCTAAAAGTTACGAGTGGTTGGGTATAACCGGTCCAAAATTCAGTATTAGGTGCCAACGCAAAAAGCTTTTTGTTTGAATGAAGAATTGCACGATGGTTGTTTAATAATTTTTGGCGACACGAACAAAAACTGTTTTCACTTTTCTTTTCAGTTTACCAAGCCCAGACCTACCAGCATTTTCCTTGATACCAAGCGTAGCTTTAGACGCTTTTGTAATAACAATGGTGTCCTATACCATCACAATGTCCATGGCGTTGATTTTTGCCCAAAAATTACACTATGAAGTAGATGCAAACCAAGAATTGTTTGCTCTGGTAAGAAACCATAACTGCATGTTTTCCTGAACTTCTTATCATTAATTTTCTTTGCAGAGTTGGAGCAACTGTTTTGGATCGTTCTTTTCATGCATGCCTATAACAGCCTCTCTTTCAAGGTCGATGATTCAACAGGCAGTTGGAGGAGTCACCCAAGTAGCGTCGGTGGTATCCTGTTTGCTACTGTTGGTTGTACTTTTGTGGATGGGACCACTGTTTGAGAATCTTCCTAGAGTAAGTATATAAGCTCAACATTTCGTTTATCATTTTCCAGGTTTTATAATTTTAGTGCGTGCTGGCCAGCATAATTGTGGTAGCCCTAAAGCAGATGATATTACAATTTACATCTTTGAGAAGGTACTGGAGATTAAGTAAATGGGATACCTTGGTTTGGATAACTACGTTCTTCACAACCACTTTTGTAGCAATTGATATTGGGTTGGTTGCTGGAATTGTCGCTTCCATGTTAACCATTTTCGTGCAAGGATATCGCCCTTATTCATGTCTACTTGGTGCTGTTCCCAATACAGATCTGTACCTTGATGTGAAACGATATAAAAATGTAAAGTTTAACGCAGGTTATTCTGCTATTTGTAATTAATTAATTTAATTTTTTAGACCTCAGAAGTTCCTAGAATTAAAATTTTCCACTATAGTGGAAGCCTCAATTTTGCTTCAAAAGCTTCCTATCGGTTTTTGTTATTTAAAAGAACTGGGTTTGACCCATTGGCCATATTAACCAAAAGGGAAGAAGAGAGGGATAGGTCTCTTAATGCACTCGAATCAGAAATGGAAGATCTCTTAGTGCGGTGCGTTATTCTTGATTTTGCTGCTCTGACTTACATCGATCCCTCTGGTGTAGAGATGTTGAGGCAGTTGATCACCACGTACCAACAGCTTAATATTGATCTGTACATAAGTAGTTGTTCAGGTTAGTGTTTGTTTAATAATAAAACGTGATGATAAAAATTTGCTGAAAGGATTATTCATGGAAGCCAAATGCAATGTTACAAAGAAAAGAACTGTTGTCATCAACAAAGTAAATATTATACAGGGTGAGTCGCTTTAATGAATCAACTCGATATGGCAGTTATTTTAAGTTTTAAAGAAATTATGCTGGGATAGGTTATAATAGGCGAGCATCTTGATGTATAGGCGTAGTTAAAATATTTTTGGGTTTTTCAAGAAGATTACATACATTTTATAGACTGTAAATAAAAATTGTTATTTTTAAAATTAAGATTTTAGTGTAAAGTTTCAAACTTCCGCGGTTTGTGTCTAATGAAGTCAGCTCTTCGGGCTTAGACCGCGTCGTCTTAGGATTGATTGATGCTGATGTTTTTATAGCCGTTCCAGGCAGCAATATCACACTTGCAATGCTACCTACAAGGGTTAGCGAAACGTCAGCATTACTGACTGGGGCTTGCATTTGTATTTTGATTGAACGAGATGTAGGACGCGGTTTTCCAAGCATCTCTAGGGACTGAAGCGCTTAGCTTATTATAGGACTGAACTATGAACTTTGCCTATCTGAGGTAGTTTCAACCCCAGTATGTCACACATCGCGATGGTACAGGACCTGCGGCTTTAGTTCTTATTTAAGCGAAAAGTCTACTTTTAGATTTTTCCCCGTTAGCAAAATCTCTCTGACTTCGGCCAGATGCGAACCCGCGTCCATTGGATGTAAAGACAAGTGCGATAACCACTAGATCACGCCCTAACTAGAATTTTTCCTATCTGGGGTAGTTCCAACTTCAATAGTGATTTTTAATTTGTAACCTACGGCTTTATTTCTTATTTGACAGAAAGCACATCGCGCAAAACGGGTCGTTCGTGGTTATCATACTTTTCTTTTAGCCATTCATATTTCTTCTTCACTTCCATATTCATGCGTTGTTGTGTCTCTATATTTGAAATTGTTTTCGCCCACCAGATCCATAGCATATGCTTTAAGCACCTGTTGACGAATGACGGTAGCTCTGGTTTAATTGTTTTGGTGACGCACCTCATTTCTGACCCGTAGAGTATCAGTGGAGATTTTGATTTTTGTCAACAAGCTAATATTATTTACCAGCTTCTTGCGATTCCGGAGAAAACCCCGCCCCTGCACCTCTGCACGACACTATACTATCTATCTCTATCTATCCTGTCCAATTCCTCTCCATTCCAATCTGTTTTGTGCCTTTCTCATCCAATCGTAACCTGCCAAATTTGTAATATCATCCGTCCATCTAGTTTACGGAGGTTCTACACTCCTCTGTGGTGCCGTGGTCTCCATTCGATAATTCGTTTGATCCATCAGTTATCTTGTAGCTTGGCGATGTAACCCACCCAACTTTGTTTGCATAGTCGATAAACTAGGTCAGTTACTCGTGATCGTTTTCTGATTTCTACATTTGAAATACGGTCTGCTAGGGTGATGTTGAGCATACGCTTTTCCATTGCTTTGCGTTATCTGTAGTCGTTCAATCATGTTCTTGTTTATTGTTCATGTTTCCGTTCCGTATTTAGTACGGGGAGTATATGTTGATCGAAAGCTTTTGATTTAATTGTGTTAGGAACGTTCGAACGAAAGATTTTCTGTAGTTTCCAAAAACTGGCCCATGCTAAAGATAGTCTTCTATTTAGGTCCGTTTTTAGATTGTTCTTAGTTA
Organism: Limonius californicus; assembly: GCA_014611495.1. Taxonomy (NCBI): domain Eukaryota; kingdom Metazoa; phylum Arthropoda; class Insecta; order Coleoptera; family Elateridae; genus Limonius; species Limonius californicus. Next base: position 38,995 of record JABXWE010012724.1, read on the forward strand.
TTTCAAGTTTTTGACCCAAGTATATATAGGAATCTACTTTTTCGATTTGTTGGTTTTGTACCGTGAGATTTGTATTGTTGTTGGTTTCGATATGATTCGTCATATATTTTGTTTTGCTAATATTTATCTTTACTCCTATTTCCTTTGATTTTGCTTGTAACTCATCGATCATTATTTGTAGTTCTTCTTTGCTTGCACGGAATATCACAATGTCGTCGGCAAAACGTAAGTGGTTTAACAGTTCTCCTTCTATGGATATGCCTTTGGTGTGCCAGTCAAGTTGTTTAAACATGTCTTCCATTGCCAGTGTAAATAACTTCGGCGAAATTGAGTCTCCTTGTCGCACTCCTCTATTCATTTTGACTGTATTCGTTTTTGCTTCCAAGTTCACCTGGAATGTGCCGTTTTTGTATATGTACTTTATAATATTTGTATATCTGTGGTCTATTCTGCAGTCACTCAGCGCGTTTAGAACTGCCCATATTTCTACAGTATCGAATGCTTTTTTATGTTTTTTCGTTCCTCCAGAGTTTCCTCTATTTTCTGGATTTCGTATTTTCTTGTCTCTCCTTGTGTTTTGCTCTTTCATTTTACTTATTTCTGATATCTTCACCATGCCCTCGCGTGTGTTACATTGCATATTTTTCCTATATTCTATTAGGTCTAATGTTGTCTTGCTAAGTTTTTGAAGTTTGCCTTTTTGTTGTTGCACGCTGCTGATTTTCTTGATACTTCTAATATGTTTTCCGTTATCCGTCGATTGTAATTGTGAAGCGATTCATCACTTTTTATAGGTTGAATAAGTTCCTGGATTTGTTCTTGGTTTTCTATTGTTTTGATTTTCAGTTGTAGGGTATCTATTTGTGAGTTTTTGATGCTTTTAGCTTTCTTCTTTCTTGGTTTTTGTTTATATATATACCATCGCCCTTAGCATTCGGTGGTCACTATCTATATTTACTGTGTTTATTACACTTGTGTCGATTATTGTTTTCGTTATTTGAAATCACGTAGTCTATCTCATTCTTAGTGACCCCGTCTAGACTTTGCCAAGTCCATCGTCTTGTTAGTGGCTTTTTGAAGAGAATATTCATGATATATAAATTATTTTCACATGCATAGTTTATCAGCATGCTCCCTCTCCCGTTTCGTTCACCCAGTCCAAATGGGCCTATTCTTCCTGTTTCTAGATCATCTTCGTTTTTGCTTATGCCAATCTTCGCGTTAAAATCTCCGGTTATTATGAGGTATTTTGCCGGTTTGGTTTTTATTGCTATATTTATATCCTCATATAATTGGTCTGTTTCTTCCACATCGCTTTTGGTGGTTGGAGCATATATTTGCACTATCCTGCATCGATCGGTATCGGTCTTATTGATTTTAATGTCTAAAAAGATGACGCTCTCTGATATACTTTTATACTGATTAATGTTTATTTTGTCAAGTTCTGTTTCTAGTTCGGTTAGCTTATCCGCCGTTGATAGAGTTCGTAAGCTGAATGTGGCTATAAATAGAGTCTTCATTTCCTGTTTTTTTTTTTTTTGTTACGACTGTCTCTGCATTACTGTTTTTCAATTCTGTGCCCCCCTCCCCCAGAATCCGTAGGGCTAATTCTCAATGCGAGATTCTGAGATACTGTGTCTAATGAGTTATTTGGAATCGACATTTC
>JABXWE010012726.1:0-15416 GCA_014611495.1 Limonius californicus
TCCTTGTGGGTCTTCTCCCTCATTTGGCTGGAAAATGCTCTCGAGATGTTCTGCAAACCTATATGCTTTTTGGGTATTGTTTCGGGCCCAACTTCCATCCGTATTCCTAATTGGAGGATTATGTAAAACAGGTCTTTTTAGTCGCTTGGTGGCCTTCCAAAGTGAGTAATCTGTTTTGTTGTCATTAGTTAGTGCTCTCAAGTAGTCTCCAATCGATTCGTTTCTAATACGCTGAATTTCGCGTTTAATTGTTGAGTTGCGTTATTCAAAGCTGTTTTATCAGTTGGTGCTCTGGTCTGCTGCCATTTCCGTCTAAGTTTTCTCTTTTCCGAGATAAGGTTCCTAATCTCTTTTGGATAGTTATTTCCTTTTGTCCTACGGATATGCTCAGGAGTGCTATCCCATGCTGCTCGTTGAATGTTTCTGACAAAAAGATCAATTTCCTCGTCTAGTTGCTCTTCTGTTCTTAGTGGAACTGAAAGCTCAATCAATTCTTTCATCTAGATGACAAGATTTTAAGAATCAGTTCTGGAATTCCTTGAATAGATCATTTTGATGTAATTTTGCTGATTGAATTCACTTTTCAATTCAATAATAAAAAGTTGCGGTTAGGTAGATGCATAGTCGAGATTACTATTAAGATTGTGGTGATCAAATGCTTCATTCTTACCTGCTTGCTTTTTGTTCTAAGCTTAAATTGAATAATACAACAGCACAGATCGGTTTAAACACTACGAATACTTTCCATGAATGACATTGACAGAAGTTTTCTAGGCCTTCTAGATTTCAAGCTGCCATAGTAAATTTCTTTCTTAAGGCTGCCGTATAGGATTATCACACCAATTGATAGACAAAAAATAGTTTTTCGAATTGGTAATCAACATAACCTTTTTCTTCCAAAAAACTTGAATTTCAAAATTGTATAAATAATTCATAAAATTGCTTTGGCTTTGAAAAACAATTAAATCAATAATTAAAGTGGGATATTGTATTGCTAATTGTCATTTCAACTCTTCAAATACTACAAACATTTTATTGGTTTAATGATAACGAGATAACAATTTCAAAAATAGCAGATGATTATTTAAATTTTCAAAGTACGCGCCGTTTATAAACCTATTAAAACTGGCGGGTAATAAATGATTTATTTTAATAACACAATAGACAGGTTAGGTGCTGTACGCAGACTTTCTTTATCGTGTTTTGTAATTGTCAAGAAGTTCACTGATGAAGAAAAGCAGGGTATGTACGATGTTTACAGTTACAGCAATAGAAATTCTGTTTTAGCGTCTGAAAATTATGCAAATTTGTATTCAGAAAGACAGCTACCCCACCGAACAATGTTCGCAAGGATTTCAAGAAATTTTGCTGTTTGTGGCAGGGATAGAAGATCGCGAGGGTTGAATAGAAAAGGAATTATTGCTAATGAAGTGAATGTGCTGTCTCAATTAGCGATTGATCCAGAAAACTCCAGTCGAAGAATTTCTCAAGAGTGTAGTAGTGATATGTGAGGAAAATCATAAAGAAAAGAACATAATACCATGATTATAAATTCACAACTATACAAACTCTTCATCCTAGTGATGGTAATAAAAGATTGGACTTGTTATTGATTTCGTGAAAAACTGCAGCAAGATCAACATTTTTCCAAAAAAATACCATGGACTGATAAGTTTTTATTTACAAATTCAGGAATGTTTAACAAGAAAAATCTGCAATACTATGCAATAGAGCATATCTGTTTAATAAGAGAGACTAAGCCGCAAGTTCGATATTCTTTGAACGTATGGGCTAGCCTTTAGATAATGCGGTTCTGGGTCAACTTATTATCGATTGACATTTAGATGGGGCTGGATATTTGCATTTTTTGCAAACAACTTAAGAAGATATGCTAAACGAATTGCCATTAGTAACACTTCGAAAGCATAAGTGGTACCAGCAAGACGGCACTAGTCCTCACAACACCCGCATTGATCGAGATTATGTAATGCACCTTTTCAAAATTCATAGAATAGAATAGAAATAGAAATAGAAGAAGGCAACCTTGAAGAACATACCGAAATAAAACCACCTACAATAGAAGAAACTCGCAAGGTAATAACTCAAATGAAAAACAATAAGGCGGTAGGATAAGATAACATACCAGCCGAGTTACTGAAGTATGGGGAAGACAGAGTACTGCAAGCAGTACACTACACTTTTACAGAAATATGGCTAGAAGAGAAAATACCTCAAAAATGGAGAGAAGCAGTTATGACACTAATTCTCAAGAAGGGCGACAAAACCTGCTGTTCAAATTACAGAGGCATTGCATTGCTAGACACTGCCTATAAAGTATTAGCAAGCCTACTCAAAATAAGACTAGAAATGTTCATGGAGAAGGAAGTAGCAGAATATCAGGCCGGGATCAGACACGGTAGGCCAACAATAGACCCTATCTTTTCCCTAAAACATATAGGGGCCGTAAGTGTGAAATACCAGATACCTCTGCACCTATTGTTTATAGACCTGAAGCAGGCATACGACGCAGTAAATAGAAGCCAACTCTACAAAACTATAAAGGAAATGGGAGTGCCAGACAAGTTAATACGGCTGGTAAGTTTAACGCTAACTAATACCACAAACCAAGTAAGGATGTATAGGAAAGTATCGGAGCATTTTATTACCAACAATGGACTGCGCCAGGAGGACCCTTTATCTACACTATTATTTAACCTTATACTAGAGGGAATTATCAGAAAGCGTAAATTGACAGATGACGGATGATTTAGTAATCATAGCTAGAACAAAAACAGTATTGGAAGAAGTATTTCTGCAAATAGAAACGAAGGCTAAAGGGTATGGTTTAACAATAAACGAACAAAAAACTAAGTATATGAAAATGGGAGGAAAAAAGGAGCAAATTGGAGGTGGTCATATAACAATGAGGGGTGACACAAAACAGTATGAATTCGAGAAGGTAAAAGAGTCTGTATACTTCGGAATCACGATTACAGCAACGTTCAACCAGGAAGCGGAAATTCAGGCAAGAATACAGTGTGCAAACAAAAGGGCAAGTGCCCTGCATAAGGTTCTTACTTCAAATCACATAACAAACAACGCGAACTTGAGAGTGTACAAAACAGTGATAAGACCAGCAATGCTATACGCGTGTGAAACATTGACTCTGACGCAAAATCTGCAAAATATGTTGTGCACCTGGGAGCGCAAAATAATGAGACCAATACTAGGAGGGATACAAGAAAACGAAACGTGGAGGAGACGTACAAACAGAGAAGTACTCGACAGTTTAAAAGAGAAGGATATAGCAGAAGCAGTGAAATCGGACCAGGGGGCTGTATGTATGCAAGGCTATTAGATACCCGAAGACAAGGAAGACCAAAAATAAAATGGATAGAATAAGTCCAGGACGGTTTAAGAAAGTTACAAGTGAAATGCTGGTGGTAGAAAGTTCAGAACAGACAGGAATGGAGAAAGATAACCTACGAAACCATAGGCCTTAATGGCCTATAGTGCATAATATATATTTTCAAAATTCATGCCTTGGTACACTTGGCGCTGTTGGTTGGCCTCCGCGATCGCCATTTTTAACGCCTGTGAGAAAATGTAAAGGACGCTGTGTATGAATCTCCGACGGAAAATTCAGAGGCAGACTATCCAATACACAGTAGACGAAATGAATTTGCATAACCACTGCATCATAAATAACGGCGCGCACTTTGAACAATTTAAATAATATTCACTCGTTCATTTCATTGACAGCCTTTTCGTAACACTGCTGGGCATCGGCTTCTTCTCTGCCACGTGTATCTCCTCAGCGCTAAGGTAGAAACACGGGGGACCTACCGCCGAATCCGAACGACGGAAATTCCAGAGAAGGATTTTAGCATTAAGATCTCACGGTTGCAAGCCGTATTGGGAAATTGAGTGTGGTGGCTTTAAGACCAGATTTTTATAAATCTGCTTAGGTTTCGAACCCAAGCCAGAATCGACGTTTTACTCAGAAAGCGAGCGCTCTACCAACTGAGCTACCACCAGATACCTAAATAAACTTAGTGATTTTGAATTTATCATTTTGTTATCTTTAGACCAATAAATTTTTGTCAGTATTTAAGGAGTTTAAATGACAATTAGCAATACGATCCGTCACTTTAATTATTATTTCAATTATTTTTCAAAGCCTATGCGATTTTATCAATTATTTATACAAATTTTCGGTTTTGAAGAAGTTTTTTTTGAATAAAAGGTTATTTTGATTACCAATTTAAAAAATATAATTTTTTTCTATCTAATAATGTGATAATCCAATATGGCGGCCATACGAAGTAAAAAAGTTGATTATCGCAGATTGCCATGTAGGAGGCCTACGAATATTCTGTTCAACTCACAGAGACCAAAAACAAACGTAACCAAGTTTGATTCAAATAGCGTCTAAGATAGGAAAGATAATGGTTTATTTCTAAATTCACAATTTTTAGTTGTTTCGGAATAAATCACGAATAAAATCGAAATATCCAGGAATCCTTCAAATTATTAATCGCCATCAAAACGCGCAACTTTAACCGACCTTGTATCTCGTACAGTTTCCGAGATGCTAATGGTGACCATCGAAAAATTTACCACCCTGTATAGAACATTAGATCTACAAGTTTTGAAATTAGTGATGGTTGTGAAACTTTTAGCATGTCTGAGATTGAACTATAAACAAATGCCAATTAAACAAACAAGTGTCAAATAAAAATAATTTATTCACCTGTCAAAATCCGGTTGTTGTAATATTTAAATAAATGTCTTTGTTTTCTTATTTTTTAAAATGCGTATCATTGAGATGAGATGTGCTTTGAGGTTAAGATCACTTTGTTTGTGTTTACATTCGAAAACATAAACACAACATATGGTCGACACGTAACATGACAGCTACGAAATGCCTTGTAGCACTTACAGCCAACCCCTAATTTTTTAACATTTTAACCGCTCGTTATCTTAATTTAAGAAATATGTACAGCAGAGTTCCTTTAAAACTGTATCACAATATCAGCATGCATTTTTGTACGTTTATTTATTTACTGTTTTCAGATACTAATTCTTTGTACAATTGTCTTAGTTTTTAAATACCTTATCATTAAGCAAAACACCCTATATAATTGAATTATCCGCTAATGCGATTAGATTCACACTTATACATTGTTATAAATATTGTAAATGTTCCCAACAAAGTAAACTATAACGTTTCTGTAAAAGCTAAGTTTACTATTACAGGGAGAATTTAAAATACACAGCTACCCAAAAGTAAAAATAAACTGATGCCTAATGCTATTTTTATTATAATTTAATACAATAAAAAAAGTATGAATTAATATTTATAAATTTATGATTTTGTTTCGATCGCCAATTGTCGGCTGTCCTATTTCGGTTGGTTTCACTAATCTCAAGACTGATTGTATGCTAGTGAATCTGTGATGGGGTATACTAGAACTACCACAATCCCAATAGCTCGCAGGTACTCACCGGAAGGGTAGTGACTGGCACCGCGCCAGCTGGCACACTGACTGAAGGGTACATAACTGAAGTCTCGCCACGCAGGCCCCAATGCCCTTCCCTCCTTAAGCGTTAAGCATAATTGGTTTTATAGCTAATCTTACTAAAAAAAACCCTTTTCTTAGAGGTCTCGCATACTAAAAATGTTAGATTTGTCAAAATTTAATATTTAAACCGTTAAATATTAAATTTATGATTTTCCAGAAACGCAGAAGTATCTATTTTGGAAATTCATTGTCGGTGTAAAGGGAGGTTATGTTTACATTTAGAATTTGATAGTAGTCAGACCATAAACCTACGCCATACGTTATGTCATCATAGTCTATCTAAACTGCAATTTTTTTACCACATGTTACATGTGCGAGTGTCTCTGAAGAATGTATTATTTATGGTAAAAGGGTAATAGCCATTGCCTAGAAACCGTTAAGTAATGGACCTTGCTATTGACATTTCGACTTTAATTGAGTTTGAATCAAGAACGAGGTTATTGCAAAGTCATTTTTATTTATAATTAATCGATTAATAAGTAATCTTTTGTAAATTCTGTTTGTACAAGATTAATTTCCGCATAATTTCTGTTGTAATACAATTTTTTAAATTATCAAAAACTAATAACTAGAATTACACACAAGATCTGTCAGTTATTAGAAGCTTAGCCGAAGCGACACGTATACCAATACCAAAACTTGTTAAAACACTTAGCTTAGCAACAACTTACAGTTTCGTTCAATCTACATAATTTCGTAAAAGCGAAAGGTTTGCATATTCTCAGCTGTAAAATTTCAATTGTTTGAAATTATTTAGGCTTGGAATTATTAATTTTACTGCTACTAAATTTAAATTGGTAATAATTTTCCCTAATCCTTGTATTGTAATCCTTAGAGAAATTAATCTTTACTGTCTTTCCATTTGCACAGGTCCGTACTAGCTACATTTGCCATATATAGTGGTAATTTTAACATTTCTGATAAGTTTTTCTAATATTTGACTGTAGTTTATCTGCATTTGTAAATTCATTTAGGCATTAATAATGGCCAGATTTAATTTTCTATTTATTAATATTCTATTTAGATTTTCTAATAAAAGGAGCAGAAGCTTGGATGTAAATATTTAAGAAAAAACTATTTTTTATATTTTGTAGTAATATGAGATCAAAACACACTACATATATGTTTTTTTTTAAATTTTAGTGTACGTATTCATGCAGATAAAAATAGAAATATAGCATTTATAATGTATTTTTATGCTTATGTTCTGCGAAACAGCTTAGGAAATCAAAAAATTTAAATGAAGTATTATTATAATTGCGAACTTGAATTTTCTATTGGATATTACATTATAATTACATTTCGTAGGGCAAAAACTTCCAACGTTATTATTAATTTTAAGGTTGTGTTGGTGGCGCTGAAACGCTCAAAAATGAAATTTCAAAATATCAAAATGAGGGGCAATCTGCAGTATATTTGGATATGAAAACAATTTTAAATCAGCAAACTTTCAAATGCAAATAGGCTAAATATAGCATTTAAAAATTACATAACTTACCATTCTGTAAAGTTCCTAGCTCCAATAAAAATGTTCAAAAATTGGTAGTAATATATTAGTCAAATAAAGATATAGTTTATAAAAAATATGTCTGTTATTCTTAAAATGACATAATCAATAATCACATATCACTACATGCACGTGGTTAACTACAGCACTACAAGCCATTCATAATCACTTGCATTTTCATGAGTAATAAAAACAAAACTAATGTTAGCAGTTTTAATCACACTGTGAAAGTTTGTGCTACCACCATTCCGTTCCTACTCTTATTTTGAGCTACTTACGCACAGTTCAACAGAATGGAACCTGTATCTGAAGCGTTAACTGCTGTACTTATCTGTAATAGCTCCCAATGTTACTTTAAAGCTGCAACACTGAAGGTCGGACAAGAAACAAAACCACAAAAGCCAATCGGTTTTGTTTGATGAATGCTGAAAAAGTGTCTTTCCATGCTAGCTTCCGGAATAGTTTCTCAACCAAAAGTTCTACAAAAACCGTAAATTTCATGGAGCGCCCTACAGTAAGAACTCCTCCTGTCGCCTAAAGTCCGTTTTTGATCTAATATTAGAAACTTATCCATTCCTACCTTAAGAGTGCATTATGCATCCGGTAAAACAACTGGTTTTGTTGTAGAAAATTACTAAAAGGGAAATTTGTTGCTTTAGAACTTAAAGGAAACATCAATTGGTGTTTTATATATATATATATATATATATTGAGATGGTATTGCGTAGCTTAATTAATTAATTATTTTTATAAATAAAGGATACATGCATAATAAATCACATCTTAAGGGTTGTTTCTTTTGTGGAAGTTTTCTTTCGATTTACTTTGATACAGACTTGTTTCTTGTTCGATTGAAATTACAGTTGAGGCATATGCTATGGTGTTCAGCACAAAGAATGAATTTACAAAAGTAACCAACACAACAAAATATTATAAAGGTGACTTCAGGTCCAACTCTAGGATTTTAATTCATAATCACCTTATATGAGATTATTTGAAGCTGTCCGGAAGGATTTTATTTGTAGCAGTTTGGAGATCAGATATGGATGAAAATTAGATTCTTGAGAAGTGCAGTTTGTGTTACTGAAATCAAATTGTGTGTTATAAGTGGCGTCAAAATATACCAACAACTTTATGATTAATTTATATGTTTAGATTTATTTTTAAAATTAATTTTAATATTAAAGTTACTCTATTGCAAAATTCTGGTGTATATGTATGTATCTATAGAGATATTATTATTATTAATGTTTTTAAAAAAAGAGAATCAATAATTTTTTTTTGTCTTGATAAAAATAAATTGTAAACCCGTATAAAAAGCTTTTCCATTTATATTAAAAAGGTTTAAAATGTGATACTACAAAGTTTTGAAAATCTATTTATAAGAACTGCATACCTGAGAACTCCTAGCTGTTTTAAAAATAAGCATCGAATAGAAGGACATCTACGAGACGTCGGGGAAATTTTCCTGGGGTGCAGCTTGGAGAGCCCAGAATCCTGTTGAGGCTGGCATTACCAAAGTAAGTCTAGCAATTACCTATAAGGTATGATAAACGATAACTTCGGTAAGAAGAACGGATAACATCGTACCTGTGAACGTCAATTTTACCTTTTGTGGATGATATTAAAGTGTTTGGGTTTACTTAGAAAAATAATTCATATAGCACCAGCCGATTGTAATTGCATGGTAGCAAGAGAAATTAAGTAATTTATTCTTACCATTGTATGTCATGCGAAGTAAGCAATTTTGGCACATTCTGAACCGACTATCTGAGGTGATTTTTGTGTTCTACCGAGCTAACAACCGTGGTATTTGTATTGGTATAAATATTGTATAAACTTATAATATCGGCTATCTCATATTTAGCCTGGCGCTCAAAGTTAAATTGTATTTCATAACTTCTGAAAACACTTATTAAATTTTATGTCATTATAAGAAAATTGTTAAAACCAACATAATTCATAATTTCATTTATTTATTAAAATACTGTCACTATCATTCATCTCAATATATATATATATATATGTTAATACACATATTTTATTGTACATAATTTAGGCGATGTATGTGCATTAAAACAGCTCACACACGTTGTTGTGGATTGGATATAATAATTCAACCCTGTTGGTAATCTTTTTGATGATGTATAATGAATAATTAACACAAGCGTGTATTGGTAAAATATGTTTATTTAACACAGCGAGTACTATACAAGTTACTGCTGTGGAGTATCGAAGAGAACTGAGTGCTGGTTGCACTCTTTGAACATTTGGGTTTTCGGGATCTACCTGAACAACCCTTTACATAAAAGTGGTAGGCAAATAAAATGGTGAAAATCACTGGAAGGCTTAAACATTACAATATTACTTTACTTAATCTTAAAAGGTTTTCCTTTTACATTTTGAAAGAACTGTGTAATAGGTATTTCCAGAAAATATATCTATTATAAACTAAATACAATTGAGCTGCCGCAACACACGTTATAACAAAATTATTTTCGCAAACATGCTTATTGCACGTATTTTGGAAACACTGGTCAGCAGCCTTTTCATCATTGCTTCTTGGTCAGGTACTATACCGTGGTCTGATTTCTTTTGGTAGATCAAGCCGAAATCTCTATAAACTTGATGGCTCAACTCCAAAACGCTTCATGCTGAATCTCACTGTCGATGACATTTGAGGCTTTTCCATGCGTTTTGCAATGTGAGCTTTACTCAAGCTCTCGCTCAGTTATCTAATAAATAATCTGTGGCTGTGCTTTTTGTCTTCGAAGTAGTCCGAACTGGTACTACTGAAGACGACCATAACATTTACCTTCCAGATGCAACTTCTGTACATAATATGTAATATCTGCATAATTTATCCAAAGTATCAATGCCCCCTTTCGTAGAGTTATTCTCGTACTAATCTTTTTTGTATAGATGTATAATGCCGGAAGCTGGTGCAAACACACTAACTCGTGCTAACAGACAAGAACAAATGTGGAATACAATATGCATTGTGGAGTCATAATGATTCCGAAGTGTATTATCTTTCTATGGAAAAAATTGTTAAATAATTATTAGTGGAAATTGTTATCCATGTGTCTGTAGAAGAATACTCAGAAGCGGTTTTTTGTAGATTTGCTCATAATATAACTAAGCTTGGGCTCAATCTGATCCAATAATATACTCCCAAGGTTAAGCTACATCTAATGCGTGACTTTTTCAAAAGATTTTCGAAAAATACATTTTAAAAAGCAAACAACGCATTAAACACATTTTTTAGAACTGAACAAATGATCTGCTTACAATTGTATTCTACAATAATTAGGAATAATAATTGCAAACATAATTTTACATGTACAAGACGTATGTCTTAAATCCGATTCAGTTATGCGAATTTCAGCTAAAAAGCCTCTGCTATAGGAGAAGTACATGGTGGTAAAAAATTATACTCGAAAAGTCAGGATGAATGTAACAGCACAGAGAAACGCTTTTCAAATATTAAGATTAGTAGGTACTTTGAGATTTAGATATGGGTATAATTCAATTCGTTCTTAAGGAATAGTAAATCTGATTTCTGCAAGGAAAATCACCGAGACATTTGAGACGTTCTTTATTATTTAAATACGAAGGATTTTTTTTTAAATAAGGTTCGTTTGTGAATGAGAGTGAGAATGACGCGCGAATGCCGCAGTGCGCTTGCGCGTCTGCTCCCAGCATGCTTTGCGCGCCGATCGTCTGTCTGTGTACTGAGCTGTACAAGTTTATAATGTTTAAGAAAATTGAGTGGCCCGCCGACTGTGAGATACGATCTGTAATTCGATTCTTGAGTGCATGAAACTTGGCAGCAACGGAAATTCACCGTCAGATTTGTGAAGTTTACGGTGATAATACTATGAGTGATAGTAAAGTTCGAAAGTGGGTGAGAATGTTCATGGACGGGCGGGTTAATGTGCATGATGAGCCACGCCCTACCGACCTTCCCTGATTTCTGAAGATTTGGTTCGTGATGTGGACAACAAATTTCGAGAGGACCGACGATTCACGATCTCAAAGTTATCAATGAATTTCCCCAGGTTTCAAGGTCAGTTTTGTACACCATTATTTGGGAGGAACTGAATTATCGAAAATTGTGTTATCGGTGGGTTCCAAGACTTTCTGACGATCACAAAACAAAAAGATTGTGCCGTGCTGTATCGTTTTTGACTCGATACAATCAGGAAGGAGGTAAATTGTTGGACAACATCGTTGCAGGAGATGAGACTTGGTTGTTTCACATGACTCCTGAGCCCAAGCAACAGTCAATGGAATGGCGACACACATCGTCCCCAACCAGAGTGAAAGCCAAACAGACAATTTCAGCACGAAAGATAATGGCAACTGTCTATTGGGATAGGAAAGGGATTTTGCTAGTAGCTTTTATGCCGAGTGGCACAACAATCAATTCTGATGCGTACCATACAAAACAAGCGGCGTGCCTCCTGTCTTCCGGTGTGATGTTGCTCCATGACAATGCAAGGCCACATGTTTCTGCACAAACACAAGGTCTAATCAGGCCTTTTGGATGGGAACAACTGGATCATACACCCTACAGTCCAGACCTTGCAACCTGCGATTTTCACTTGTTTGTCACGGCACTTAAAGGAAATTCCTTGGTGGTCAACGGGTCAACGACGACGAAGAAGTTAAAATTGCAGTCATGGATTTGGCGGCAGATTTTCTTGACATCGGAATTCAAAAACTTGTTGAACGGTGTGACAAATGTTTAAACAAAAATGGAAGCTATGTAGAAAAGTAGATAAAAGTATATATATTATGGAAAAAAAAGTTACGGATATTTACAGCATTTTTCTTCTTATTAATAAACGGACCTTATATAAAAAATACCCCACGTATTTATTATTATCGAAGCTATATGCTTCTAATATACTGTAATGGCAATGCACCCTTAATTTAATATTACACTGGTTTGATTTAAATTTATTATTAGAGCAGCATGTGTTCTTAATTTATTATAACAAATGTGTACTCAGCGATGGCGCTGGATGTATCTATTTGCATATTAATCTGAAAGTTGGAAGTTATTATTTTAGCTCGACGATTAATATTTGTGAATACGCTTTACATATACGATGAAGATCACGTGTACCTTTGATCATCTACAGGCAATCAGGGTTAAGAAGTGTACGCAATATGTACATGAGACAGTAGGATGCGCTTTATAAGACGGAGTGACCGTGATCGACAAGTTAGTGGTTACGTAGTTGTTTTATGCTTGATTGATAAGGTTCTAATACTGATCTTCATCATTTGGTTTCCTGGGCAGTTACTATTAGATGTTAAGAAAGAGAAAGTATTGAAATAATTCGATTAGCTAGAAGTCACAGAAAATCTTGTAAAATAAACCACAATAATATTCAACAAGGTGTTTAATTATGTAAGTAAATATTTCACTAAAATTAGCATTTGTGTAGATAACGTGTTCAGGAAAATATATTATTTTAACTTCCTACTATTATTATGGTGAGCATTATAGTAAAGTGCATATAATATAAATAAATAACAGCAGGTCGTGTCTAAATCTGACTGATGTAATTCTCATCGTCATTGTTCTAAACATCTTCTAAATTATGTTTTCTCAGTACCATAAAAGCCGAGTAGGCGGACCGCAGAATCTGAAAAAGATAGATACATTAGATGCCTTACAAAACTTTATTTCAACTCTACGTAAGCAACAGTTATTTCGCTTAAATGAATTATAGGAACTATTAATTTAAATTCTAGAACTTATGACAGATTTAAAAGAAGAGTTTTTAAAATTAGTTGCCAAATGCTGTACTACCCAGCACATTCTACATTCAGGAAACAGAAGCTAAGCCTGAAAAGATCTAATTAAAAGTAGATTATATTTGGTTATCTAAATATCTATCGAATTACTAGTTACATTGAAGAAAGTAAAACAAAAATTACACCAGCACGGTACGTACTTAACTAGTTTGACTATAGAGACTATTTGACAGGTTACACTTAACACCAATCGAATATCACACTAATGTACATCTACCACCTAATAATCTAACAACGTCATATTAGTATATTATGGCAGAGATACCGCAATCCCACTAATTAACACCAATATCATACACTGACCAGACTACTGAGAATAACCCTTTAGAATTCCAGAAATTCAACATTTGAGATTCCATGCGGAATTTAACTGAAGATGTCTATATACTCTGGAAGACTACTAAGAAGTTGAAAATGCCCCGACTTCCTGAATTTTCGTTAAGGCACACATTCAGAATGAACTTTCTCTAACAAAAGAAAAGACAGACAGTTTACAAACTGTTTAAGGGAAGTTTTTAAATCATGTATGTGTGTGTTAGGATAAGCTGCCACTGAAGCTGATGACTTCTTATATAAACTACTCAAAAATTAATATGGATACTGCATTTTAAGATACTTAGAGACAACACCAATTGCATTTATAATAAAAAAACTACCAAAACAACAAAATATATCGTCTTTTTAGTAATGAACACGAAAATTACTACAAAGGTACGTTTAGAGAAGAAATTTAACAATATATTAATGAAAATCATTATTGTCCGCTTCCACTTAACTTAAATTTATTAACTTGTAAAACCACGTGGCACCTCCTCTGGCAGTAATAACTGCTTTGCACCTTGCTGGCATACTCTGAATATGTTCTTGTGGAATTTCATGTCACAGTACCGGCAATACATCCTTCAGCTGTTGCACGGTAGTAGGCCTTGGATTATGATAATCCAGCGATCTCCGCAGGAGGTTCCATGCATGCTCGATGGGGTTGAGGTCTGGAGATAGCGGACGAAGAGCAAGATGGTTTACTTCCTCATCTCGAAGCTTCTTCAAAACAACCCGAGCACGATGCGGCCTTGCGTTGTCGTCAAGAAAAAGAAAATATTCCCATCCAACAGCGTTGCGGTGGTTCAAAACATGGTCCATAATTATGTCTTCCGCATAACGTTGACCCGTAAGTGTACCATTAATGATATAGAGGTCAGTACACCACCCGAAAGAAAAACCAGCCCATACCATAAGACCACCACCACCAAAGGCAATGACTGATTGGGTATACTGAGGTAAGGTACGATGTTCACTTTACGATATACGATATACTCTTTGACGCGGGCTATCATTGCTGAGACAGTATCTGGTGTCGTCCGAAAACAGTATATCAACCTAAGATGCCGCTTCTTGAACCTACGTCTTGACCATTCCACCCGGTGTCGTCATTGAGTCAGAGTTCTTGCAGGACATCTCAGGAGGCAGTATGAGATAACTCCTACCTCAAACAATCGAATTCTAATAGTTTGGTCGGAGACTCGATTTCCTGTGGCATTCTGGAGCACTTGATATAGATGTGGGGCAGTTGAAAAGGGGCGCATTCTTGCATTAATTGCCAGAAATCAATATTCTCAGGGTGTTTTGATGCGAAAAGATCCACTTCCAGGACTTCTTGTAGTCGTGCGCGTTCCTCTAAGGTGCGGAAGAGCTCACGAAATTACGCTCTGCGTGGTTCTTGACATATTAGCAATGTCGACCTGGCGATCTCCTCTTTGGTCCATAGCAACGGCTAAATTTCGTTGTTCTATTGTTAAATGGATTCTCTGTATTGGTGTTTATTATTAAGAACGCAAATATAACACACGAATAAAAAAGCAATGAACAAGGAAGATCTTCAGAAGACAGGAAAGATTATTCAATTAAATATACAAACTCGACTTGACACTAGTACGGTTAAACAATTGCAACTGGATTCGGATTTTTTTTTATTACATCATCAAACATTGCCGCTTGCTCTAATTATCAATAATAGATGACCATTAGCCGCCAAATACAAACATACAGGGTGTCCGAAAAGTATGGAATATCGTATATATCTCAGTAAATATGCATTTTATGAAAAAATGTTTTCTATAAAAGTTGCTTAGTGTTTTGTTTCACATTACAGGGCAATATTAAATAACTATTCTTTAAAAAAACAAAAGCGCAACGAATTACACTTCAATTTTTTTTAATGGAAAGGTACCCCTTTATTGTACTCATTTGATAGAGAATTTTTTTCTCTTTCCAATGATGTAGAACATTAATACACTTACATTAGTAAAAATTTGATTAAAACGCAAAAAAGTATTTGAAAGTTTATTTCAATGTTTATCAATATTTATTTAAAACAATTTTTATAATAACTACACTGTACCGTTCATAGTAGATGTTCAAAGTGTCCACCATTTACACCATGACAATGATAAAGTCGTATCTCAAATTCATTTATTGCATTTTGAATCGTTTCT
>JABXWE010012727.1:0-30926 GCA_014611495.1 Limonius californicus
ATCTCGACTTTACCTATGCTGTTACGGATCTCGCGTCGTTATTTATTTATCACGTACATTAAAATCGCAAAATTGTTTCCCCTCTAAAGGTGTAGGGTTTGAGTTGTTAATTATAAAGCCATTAATAAGAAATATACTCTAATAACCCATTCCCTTATGGCAGATCTCGGGTTGTTCTGAATTTATTCGGATCTCAGCTTGTTACAAAAACAGATATATATATATATTAAATATTATTTACTTGAAATTGAAGCTACAGTAGAACCTCGATTATCCGGACACGTAATTTTTACCATTTATTATTGTTTATTAGTAGTTTAGTTGGGATAATCAAGTTGAACAATAAGTTGCAGAACTGTAAACTTGGCCTTTATCAACATAGGTATATTATGAAAATATCTGGTCGAAATCAGCCGTAGAAAGGATAAAACCCATTTTTATTGAAATGCGGTTTTTAAAGCGAAGATAGAATTTTATTATTATCATCCGTGTTTCTAATTATCCATGTTAAGCACGGTCCCGGGTTACAGGAATAATCGAGGTTCTACTGTATTTAGAGCAAAAATTAAGGAAAAAATTGATGAATCGTCAAGGAATATATTACAATAGTTTTTGAGAAAATGTCACTGGAGTCGAATATAATTTTTAATACGAAAACCGCCCCTGCATCTACCGAATTAATTTTTCTATTAAAATTATTGAATTGTAAAAGATGTGCATATAAAAGGTTTCCTATTTCTAATCGTAATTCTGGAATGTTCAAAATTGTAAAAGAAAGTACTTATAACACATGATACTGAATTAAAAAAATTAAATACATAAAAACAAAAATTATTATATCTATTTAAATCACTGAATTGTAATTATTAATCTTTTGTTTCTGAGGGATTTTGAAAATTACGTTAGCTGATACAGGTCGCAAAAATACTTAAAAACATGTTATTTATTAAAGAATATGTAATAAGCTAAAAAATTAAATTTTTAACGTTTAAAGATAATCTTTCATATTTTTCAAATAACGAGCTTAGCAGTGACAGAGACTCTGATTCCGAATATATTTATAGTTCAAGTAGTGGTATGATACTTTACACAAGTGCTTAAATAAATCTAGTTTTTTATTATTACTGTACAGAATCAGACGTTTTAAGTGACCTAGAAAGAACAATAGCCAAAAGAGTAGTTGAATATTTTAAAGAAGGACTGGGTAGATTTAGATAAACACATAAAAAACTATAATTCATATTTCATGCACAATATTAGGAGCTTCAAACGAATTAGAAAAGAAAACACCCATCAAGGGCTAAAAAAGCGATAGATATAATTTTACTGCAAAAAACAGTTGGTTGGTCAAAAATCTGTATAGTTAATGTTTTAGATACAGAAGTAGAAGTTTCAGAATCACCAAAAACAGTGTTGAAAGACTGACTGAAGATTCAAGGAAAGCTTTAGGTATATATTATTAAAGAAAATATTAACAAAACAGGATAATCCTATTTTCTAACTTTGGAAACATTATAGATACATCGCCGAGATTACTTTTCATTTCTTAGCAATATACGTAAAAGCTCAATAGAAAGAAGCATTGTAAATTATGTGATGTTGTAACGTTTCGCTCCAGTTCCTTAATGGGGGACGAGAACGCTCCAAAATTTATACCCTGAGTACGCTCTTGAGTTGCCCAGAATTCAATTACAAGTGCTTGGAAAAAATAAATTTATTAAATGTTACTTAAATATATGTACAAAATATATGTAAAATAAATATATCTCTAATTTTAAGTAATAGAAAAATAACAATAATTAATCCGTGATACGCCACTGGTTTTCCTTGGTCGGCCGGATGTCTCTCCCCGGGTCAGTGGGCCGATTAGCTCTCCTCGTAGGTCTGATTGTCTTGCGGTTTACAAGATGTCCGCCTGATCTGTCGCACTTAATTTTTACTAACCTGGTTCTTTCTAGATACCTGGTTCTTGTTCTGAATTCTGATCTTATTCTTTTTCCGGTCCCTGCTCGGGCGCCATGTAACGATTCGAAAAAACTCCAATGCAATTCAAATATGTCAGCTAGAAAAATTTGATGTCTCGTGAAATTCCACCACGCATTACGACAAACCTTGTACAGAGTGTTCAACTAGTAAACAACAGAAATTATTAAGGCCTATTTACTTCGTCGGTTCAGACACCGGCTCGATAGGCAGTAATAATCGCAAACAGAAACTTATAGCGATGGTAACCGATTCAAACACCGGCACACCAATGATACAAATGTCTGTGACACGGAAAACGGACTACGGGGTACTCAAATGAACGAGCAAAGCAGGTTAAATATTTATACTTTCCAACCTCAATTTCAAAACGTGCTAGAAATCCAACGACTTCGAACGACGGTATAAATTGACAAATGACCACGACGGCTGTCGACTGGTGATGCCCACTGGATCACTCAGCTTCGAAATCTGTATCTGGAAACTAAAAATTATTAAATTTGTTTATTACAGCAACGGCGAAAACACTGGAAAGTTATTAATTCACTTTCGTGTAAGTATACGGAATTAGTAAACGGATTTTACTACAAAGGTTAATTTCAGAATCGGATTTTCAACACTAGGATCTTCTAAGAATACTCATAGAAGAGGGTCGAGGAATATTTCTGACTTTGGATTAAATCAAAAGCCAAGAAATAAAGTGATGTTCAAATGGCCGCGGTTACGGTTTTATACTGGGCATTTTTCGGTTTCCGACATACGCGCACCCCATTCTTGTTTGGAGGGGTCGCAGATTTTCGATTCACGGCTGCTGGCAGATGTTTGTTGACGCTATTTTTATCTGAAAATGTTGAACCCTCGTGCAATTGGTAATTAACACCAACTAATCACTTCTTCGCCATTTTGACCCGTTACAATGTTGCCGTAGATAATTTTGCAAAGCACTTACAACGACAACATCACAACGAATTTTAAGTACAAAAATGTTTAATTTTGGAAAATCAAATCCTATGCACTATCGACAAAATTAGAAAAGGAGATTTTTGCGAAGGGGTTATTATACCACTAAAAGAAAGACAATTTCAAGGAAATAACATTCATGTTTTACCGTGCGTTTATTGTAAAGGATTTACAATTTTGTTATTTTAATAGCTTCTAACTCCGTGTGTACCCGTTAAGAAAAATTAATAGTTTCAAAAGTTATTTAAGAACGGTATATAATACATACATATCCGAATTGTTTCAATATTACACCTTCTAACGTTGCAGCATTTTATTTAAGCACCAAACTTTTTGGACGTCCTACGTATCCGACATTTTGGTGTTGTAAATGCTGTGCAACGAAAATCCGTAGTCAACCTCCTTCCTATTTGGTGGGGACGAACCAGGGAGAACCATATAAAATGCCAGACCTCGCCTTAATAAATAACTTGAGTCTTAGCACTTGAACCTAAAAACCTTTAGCTTTCCCGTTAACCGTTTAACCTTTACCGTTTGCCTTTTACCGTCTCCGAAATTCCGTGATTTCCTGTAAATCGACCAGGTTGAATATTACTATTTTGCCCGAGTTTAAATACTGGAGTAAAACCAGTGTTTCACTTCAATTTAATTCGTTTTTCGTAAGTACCTGTTTTAATGCGATTAATTGTGGTTTAGGTTTCATTTAGATTTCAACCCTCCGTGTCTAAACGTTGATTTAGAAAGGCTTCGATTCCAACGATAAGTTGGATCGCGTCTTTGAAGAAAACGTAGTTGGTTGCCCCGTTTAGTAATTTTGAGTCCGTGAAGATTGCACGTGCCAGCGTAAGCTGGAACGGAATATCTTATTTTGAGGTTTCCAGTTAGCTGAATCGTGCTCGTAAAAGTTTAACCCTATACTGCAATAGGCACATTTACTTGAGCCAATGTGTATTTGGTATAAAGCGTAACGAGAACATTTACTTACTGGGGTCCGTTTAAAAGCTCTCCCGTTTACAGTTAGCTGAATCGTGCTCGTGAAAGTTTAATCCTAGACTGCAATAGGCACGCTTACTTGAGCCAGTGTATTTGGTATAAAGCGTAACGAGAACATTTACTTACTGGGGTCCGTTTAAAAGCTCTCCCGTTTACAGTTAGCTGAATCGTGCTCGTGAAAGTTTAATCCTAGACTGCAATAGGCACGCTTACTTGAGCCAGTGTGTATTTGGTATAAAGCGTAACGAGAACATTCACTTACTGGGTATCGCTTAAAACCTTCCCCGTGTTAACAAAGTCAAGTTACGATACCTGCCAGTCCGTTGTAAAACCGTTTGATTGAGTTAAAAAAGGATATCACTTGTTGTTTCCTTTAGTCTCGTTTAGGTTTCCCGTTAATTAGCCCGTTTGAAACCACTGTAATCGCAATAATCTGGTATAAACATAATTTTTGACTTTCAAAGCTTTTCACTAGTGTGTGTGCACATTGAGTTTATTCCAGTACCAGCTCCATTTAGATTCAATTAACGTAGGGATTGAACTCCTCCCCTTTTATTATTTTCGAAGTACATCATTCGGGTACTTCTGCGAATATATTAATTAGTAAATTCATAAAATCGAGGTGTTTGACCTTCAAGCCCCCGTTATTAGCAATTTATTTCTTATTCACCGTAAAGTATTGATTCTAGCTACCACTCTTGGTTTCAATTACTACTCGAACTTCCGTACACAACCAATCCGGCCCCCAAAATTAACCGCAACCACCTTTGGGTGGATAATTCGTTCTTCTTACAGAAAATCCAGCCATTTTGGGGTTATAGCGAGTCTATTGCGCCTGACCGACTCATTACCAATCGTCAATCAATCAAGGGTACCAGTTCTGGTCAGTGGCGGATCTAACCGTTGTGCCGAGCAGTGGCGTAGAAAATTTATTTTGTTAACACTTACACCCCAATTGTATTGTTTACAATTAAATCAAATACATTAGTTTTAAACCATACATTGTGCACTAGGTAAAGATAATAAATAACTATAACAGGTTTATTGGTGTTGCGAGTCTCATTGAACCCTGGGCGTTCTCACAGAGCTCCCAAAGCATAACAAATAAATATTGAACACCCCCGTGGAGAGTGTTGGAACTGTATCAATTGTAGTTCATAAAATTTCAATTACATTTAAGAAAAATCATTTTTCAATATAAACCTACTACGGATTTTTTTTATTTTCTCACGCATTCATACTACCGTCCCCCCCCCACCGAAACCGCTTTAGCATTACTTCAGAGGGTGCGGGCGTCTCTTACATACTAAACATTCATGCAACATGCACCCTAAACTTAACTAAGCAAATGCAGTCGCCCCAGTCGGGATTCGATCGCCCCAACGGAGCGACTGCATTTACTGTGACCTCGAGTGGCCAATGCGTTCTCGCACTAGACCACCGAGGTCCCTTTACTATGGATTTGGTTTATTTTAAACTCCTCTAAGACAATTTTATTTTCATGGGTAACTATGAAGTACTTATTATTATACTGGAAGATAAAAATTTGAACACATCATACAACCACGATTTCTAAAATACAATTGGCGCTTTCCGAAAAACAATTTATTATCTAAAATACAATTGGCGCTTTCTGAAATTAAATTCAGTAATCTGAAATACAGTATTATAATCTGAGGTGTTCATCACATTCTTTCTTAGTAATTGCAGTGCTTCTTTCTTATTTTTATTAATATTGGAGCAGGTCGGCTTCGCTCTTCTTATTATGTTAGATACATCCAGTCTTACGCTTTCAGAAATTACTGTAAGTAGTTTGTGAATTGCTCCTTCTACACCAGATACTATGACTTCCACCGGAATGTGCTTGGGTGCTACAGCACAGTTAAAGCTTTTCTTTAGTACAGACGTCGTTTGATCATCTGGCAACATGTTGCTAAGATTTACTATCACCTTGTCATTAGGTATTCGTTCCGGGGCGGTTTCGGAACTAACCGTTCGTATTTGCCAGTTTGTTTGACGGTTCCTTGTTCTAATGTACTTTGAATCTGCTTACGCGTTATTGTGTCAATTTTCTCCCACACAGATGCTTCTAGCGTAATAGAGAGCTGTAAGTGTAGCTCATACAGCTTACAGTCAATCTTATCAAACGGTTTCAGATCCGCTAAAGATCATATATCAAATTTAAAATCAGCCGGGATCTACAACATCCCTTGCTCTTGTGGCTCAAACTACATCGGACAAACTGGTCGTTCCATTGAGTTAAGATTGCGAGAGCACAAAGGTGATTGCAAACATAAACGCATCACAAGATCTGCGGTGGCTGTACATACTGGTTTAATTGGGCATAAGATGGACTTTGACAATGCTCGGGTACTCGCCAGAATACCTTATTACTTCCCTCGTATCATACGTGAAGCAATTGAAAGTGAGAAACAAACTAACAACATAAACAGGGAGGATGGTTTTAGACTAAGAAATGCTTGGACTCCAGTAGTTTATCCTCTAAGGACTCCTAAGCATCATCAATCACACGATCACGCTCCACCGGATCTGTCTTTGCCCAACGATGACAGCCAACCAGAACTCCGTCGTTCTGCCCGACTGGCTCAAAAGGGTTTAAATACCTCCGCTTCCCGGATTTGAATTCAGTGTTCTATTCACTCTGAAGATGCAAGCTGCAATGTCTTGCCAAACGTTAGTTTGTATGGGTTCACAAACAGCTAACAGGCATAAACCGATTAAGTATTATTGTCCTGACAAACAAAATACATTAACATCAAATCCTTGTCCGCCCTAAGGTTTAAATAATCTAAGCACAGGCAGGCAGGGCCTACGAACAAATATTGCTCAAACTTCTAGAGAAAATGCTTGTAAAGGCAGACAAGCTACAGGTCGGGCCTTACCTGATAATATTGGGTGTAGTTCCCAAATTACGACGCGGTCTAAGTCGAAAGTAAATTGTAATATTGACATAATTCATATTCTAAACATATGAATTGAAATATTTTTAAATAATGTTTTACATTATAAAGTAAAATATTTAAATGTATGTCATATCTCAATTTGGCAATTAATATACAAAACGTGGCTGCGTATTAACATCTACTAAAAAATATTTTAAAAAGTCTTACGTCATTTTTCCGTTTTCATTGACGAACCAGCAAGCGCTTGTAACCGAAATCGAGCAAACTTCACTTTTCGCCTATAGCGTTCCCAATATTCAATTTGTCTTGTAAAGTTAGCCTACAGTTTTTCTGTAGCTGTATCTAAAAGTAGGTTTAGCTTATGATTAGCTCGAAATTGCCCTACCACGCTTACAATAAAATAAAATCACATGAGAACTTCTAAGCTGCGTTTTTATATTTTGTACCACAATACTTTAACGCGAAATGTAAATAATTGTATTTTTTTCAGTTTTGTGTAAAAGAAAGTTTTAGCGTCTCTTGCCACAAGCCGAGTGTGAACTGTCACTTACGTACTAAATTTTCTTCTTGCAGTTGAAATAGAGATTGACAACTGGATAAACATTTTTCCACATCGTCAGTTCTTTATTTACCCAGAACTTACAGAGTTATTCTGGAAATCCTATTAAAAACTGCATACATTATTACGACGTGATAAAGTTTATGATTAAAAATTTACTACAACAGCATATTTCCTTATAAAAGCAAACTTCTTAAACCAGCGCCATAATTTTAATTGTATTAGAAGTTTATTACTATTAGAGAATTTAATTTACAAATGAAACATCTATATTTTACTTTTTCAAATGTATATGAATGCCAGCATTGCTTTTCAAGTTAACAATCCGGAAGAAAATCTCTGTTTACAATTTGTGCGTAAGAAATCTAGAAATAAGATCTTTTCTTGACCTTAAAAGTATGAAGAAAATAATTATATAGAGCCTGGTCCAATCGATAAGGCGAAAGCAAAGTATGCGCAATGACATAAAATAATAGTAAAAATATCCCCAGTTTACCTAACAGGTAAATGACCAGCGGCGTTCAGCAAACATTAGTCTTCCCAATAGAATTTTAATGAGAATGAAACTACTGATATTACGTTACGTAACACATTATCGTTTCTAAAATTACTGATAAATGATTGTTGTCTAATTACATTAACGATCTATTTACTAATATGGAAATTTCAAAGTCCTGTAACGGTCCGCCCACGTGGTAGACGGTTGCCTGGTTTTAGCTCAGAGGCAGAAGTTCGTAATAACACTGGACGGACTGAGCATGTCGGGTCACTAGCCAGCGGAGGTTGTTTTCCAGCGGTGGGCCGCGCGCTGCATGTGTGTCCTGTTTTTACATAAACAAATAAAATATATGTTGCCACCTGGCAGTTAGGTTAAATACGTGTAACCGAATGTATTTCGAAAATTATTAATCTGACCCTTTTCTGTGTTTACAAAGTTATTAGATTACTCGTCAACTGGCACGCTTGGTAGTCGTAATTTCACCGGTGAATGACTTTAAATGTTTCCTAGGATATTGTAACAATAAAACATTACGGTACGGTGAGTATTTGAAATTGTTAATGCCTGATTTTAAAAATACGCACAATCTGGCCTGACCGAATATAACGCATTGTTAAATTAGTTCGGAAATTGCCCATAACGGGAAAATAGAAAAATCAAAGGTCAAATTAGCCTGGCCTGACTGGCTTATCAGACCTCTAATCTCTTATTTCTTTGGTCTGTTAACCTGATTGACACTATTTAGCACAACCTGCTAGATATCAATCAAGGTAACCCCAACGGCGAAGTTTTCCACAAACATTAATGTTTGCGACACCGTACAGATACACAGACTTTATGAAATTCTCCAACGGACTGGAATATTCTCCCGGACTGAGAATATTTTGACGGCTCAACCTCGGTTTGATTGCTTTTCTGGCCGACTGGTAATTCTATTCTCGGTTGACTTCCTCGTTGAAGCATTCAACTCATAATTAACCAATTTTGTGCGAGGATCCTGTATATATACGCTTCCCTTTCTCTACACGTCTCTCCGGAGTGTGTCTAAACACGATGATGAGTGCGTGGGGGAACAAATTTAGAACTCCACTTGCACTGCTGCAGACGCCTATTTTCGGAACTCAAGCGACCGAACATTTAATTATCAAATTTTCAACGGTTGTTTCCCGGAAACCTCGTTACAGTCCATAAAGCAATTTTTCTGTTTAACATTTAAAGTTACAATTTTCGGACGGACGACAATGCCAGATTAAGGCGACTCAATGAGTTTATGGTGCAAGCGACCGCCTTGTCTGACAAAACTCTTGCCTTTTCAGTTGGAACGGACTCTATCTCAGGGGTAACATACTAAGAAGGCGGATGGTTATTTATTGCACGATTCCTTTCATGACGTCGTTGACAGCAACCACTGTATCGCAAGGGCAAGGGCGCATGCACTGCTTAATGCCAACATTCCAACCCTTCCAAGAGTTTCTGAAAATGTCTGCCTAACAATCGTTTCTATTATTTCACCAGTCATTTTTGTCGAAACACTCGTAACATCTGCAATTTAACCTTGCAACTCCATCTTTTATACAGGATTAAATTAGGAATTGAACAATTACTGGTCCTATGGGAATATATAGGCATTTCCACTTCCATTTTAGGTCAATAATTGCCAAATATAAATTATGAAAAACTGCACAACACACATTAAAGCATCAACTTTAAGTATACAATTATAAAAACACTTTTTACTTGTCATCCCTCTTTCTTCTAGTAATTGGACTGACTTGTGGATAATCTCTGAGCTATTTTAAATAATTATTACTTTAGTATTTTAATATTTTGTTATAAAAATACCCTTGTTAAAAACTAAATTATTATTTAACTGTCATTTGGACCATTACTTGTATTTGCTTTTCCATATTTCGACATATCCTCAAAGAGGCCCTCTTATCGAATACGAAGCAATGGTACCTGTTTGTACCGCCATTTATTTCGCCACTGAATCGTCATTGTTTGGCATACCAATTTTCATACATGCTAATTATTATCTGCTGGAACGATTACATCTTTTACTGCATCAACTACTTTGTGAAGTTGTTGCATAACCTCCTTTACTGTTACGACAGGAACAATAAATCCTGCTTCATCTACTTTTACTATCATATTATTTCTGTTCACTGAAGAACTCACTTTAATCTATACTTTTCACTATTTGGGGGGAGGGTAAATCCCACTTCTGATGTTAGCAAATTAATAATAAATTAAACACAACTGGATGAAATTAAAAACACTTATTAAATGTAACGACATCTTTACTATAATTCAGTCAACCTAAGACTGCCCCTTTGATCGTCAAACTACAAACGACGTACCGTAATTTATGTTCTATAAACATAACATTGTGGAGTAAACAGCTTCGGTCCCAAAAGGTATCTACTTACATGGCAGCCACCATCTACACAATCGGAAAATACGCTTATCAAACCCTCAAGCTGCTCTAAAAATCAATATTTAAATACGTTAGCGATCTCTTCGCAGAACTAAAGTTACATTCTAGCTCTAATCAAATAAAAATACCAAGCTAAAACTTTCGCATAAGCTGGATTGAAAATGATGGAATCTGCGCTTTGAGCCTACAGACTTTCTTTATTACTAGTTATTTAACCACTGGGTAGAAAAATACCTTCTAAAATGTTACAACAATCGCATGTGTAACAACACTGTGTTCCTGAGAAAATATAATCCGATACCTTAGGGTTCTTAGGGCCGAAAGTCATTGATCTGCAAAATGTAAACAATTTCATTATCATAGTTTGATTGATCGTTTTCGAGCAAATGAGTCTAAAAATCGGAATATTCAAAATATTGTAATCAGTTCAGGTGTCATTAAATTTAATTAAACTCCACTCAGTATTAATTGTTAAAAATAGTTACTAGAAAAATATTCGGTTCACTTAATTAGTGATCGATTGGCTATCGTCGTGTGATAAAAAATGTATTTTTTGTGACTCAAATGAAAATTTAAGTTATCACGTTCCCAAGTAAGAAGTTCTTTCATCTTGCCAAAGCAGTTGCGTTTTGGAGGATAAAAGGGTAGAAAACTCTTCGCGGAAACAGAAAAGTTTGTGCGAAACATTCCTGGCAGTGTAGTTACTCTGTTTAAAACTATGAAGAGCGATGCGCGAGCTACGGGTCAGGAACCCCACAAGCGCCGCAGGAAAAGAAGAGGACCCTGAAAAGTTCAAATTAAGTTATCTTTTGCATTCCTATTACATTTGTTTATTTCGATAAAAATTATTCAGAGGAAAAGGTTGGGGTATCTCAGTGGTTAGGCAGCCAGGTTTTGGATGTAACAGTTCGAACCCTTTCAAGTTCCCATTACTCCAGGCGCAAGGAAATTTTTCTAATTCCCTGGTTGGTCGGTACTGTGTCCCGGTCTCCATTTGCCATTGGCGATCAAATTAATGGCACTCCTCGTATTATGGTCGCATTAGAGGAGTAACAAGACCATAAACAAAAACATCCACACACCAGGCAAGTCAAGCACGGTTTCGCACCATCTCACAGAGAATCATGTTTTACAGCTTAAAATCAAATAAGGTTACTATTACTACTACGGAAGCGTAAAATAACGAATTTAAAAATCGCAATTAAAAATTTGGTCAAAAGTAGGTATATTCAATAGATTGGTTTTCCTTCACAAATAATATTAATTATTACATTTACGATGAATTAAAATTTTACATCCTGGAAATGTCATAAATAGATATTTACTTACATCGTTTATTTC
Source organism: Limonius californicus (assembly GCA_014611495.1). Lineage (NCBI taxonomy): Eukaryota > Metazoa > Arthropoda > Insecta > Coleoptera > Elateridae > Limonius > Limonius californicus. The sequence continues at coordinate 11,697 of JABXWE010012727.1, forward strand.
CTTTGGTTCACAATCTATATAATATTATTTGTTCCGGATAAGCTACCTAGAGTAGAGGAAAAGACCCAAATTTAAAACACTTTTTTGAAAATTAAAGAAAAACTATAATTTCTTGGAATTGAGTATTTATTATTTATTGGAAATTAAAATTGGTCTCATAGAACATTAGTAGCAAGAACGATTATTGGGTCGTCTAATTTAAGATATATTAAAATTTGAGATAGATCCTCAATTAGAGACATTATTTGAAAAATCCTTTTCCCTCTACTACTATTTCCCCGCAGTCCTCATGGGTCCATATACAACACTGCTTACATTTTCCCCACTTTTCTTTATGTTAATCTACGGAAAATCGACTTGTACAGAGCATACGTTTAGCATTACTTTCATCGCTTTCGTCTGAAGGATAATCTCTGCTTTCATGCTTTTTTCTGGGAAAAATTATTATTATATTCCTTATACTGTTGATAGCCTTTATCATAACATTGGAGTTCAACTTTATAAACTTTATAAACTGTTATAAATTTGACAGCGAGTTGTTTAGAATATTTTTAATAGAACTCGGTAATTGTTTAAATGGGAGCATTAATCAACACTCCAGTAAGAAATATTTAAATAGAAACTATGATGATTATCTTACCTTAATTTTATTTGTACATTTCTTTGAGCTGCCATAAAAACTTCGAATATAAAATGCGTCGAATTAGTTACTGCACGTATACCAGTAGACGAATAATAAAGGTATCTCTACCACTACATGGTTCTTTTGAAGATGTTCTGGTAGTGCCGCTAGATGAGAGTTCATTACCGACAAAATGTGCTATATTAAATTGGGCGCCTATCACAAATTATGTTTCTTTCCTCTACTGTAACGTTACGAACCAGATTCGAATAGAAAGTAGCTGAGCTGATTAGTAAATCACCAAAGAGGTCTGAAACATTTATTAAAGGAAATACCAACTGCGGACAGTGCGAATAATCTACACCCGGTGTTTGCCTGTTCAGTCTAGGAAACTGCACAAAACGGCAAGGTAGAAGGTTAAGAGAACCTGTAACTGAAACTGAGGTACCTCAAACCGCAATCAACAAGAGAGCTCGTAAGCTGATAACACGCCCCAAAGCTCTGGGCAAGGTAGAGGGTTAAGAGAACCTGTGGCTACAACTTAGGTACCTCAAAGCGCAATCAACAAGAGAGGCTCGTAAGCTGCTAACATACCCCAAAGCGCTGGGCAAGATAGAGTGTTAAGAGAACCTGCAGCTGCAACTGAGGTACCTCAAATCGCAATCAACAAGAGAGGCTCATAAGCTGCTAACAGACCCCAAAGCGCTAGGCAAGGTAGAAGGTTAAGAGAACCTGTAACTGCAAGTGAGGTACCTCAAAGCGCAATCAACAAGAGAGGCTCGTAAGCTGATAACACACCCCAAAGCTCTGAGCAAGGCAGAGGGTTAAGAGAACCTGCAGCTGCGACTAAGGTACCTCAAAGCGCAATCAACAAGAGAGGCTCGTAAGCTGCTAACATATCCCAAAGCGCTGGGGAAGATAGAGTGTTAAGAGAACCTGTAGCTGCAACTGAGGTACCTCAAAGAGCAAACAACAAGAGAGGCTCATAAGCTGCTAACATACCCCAAAGCGCTAGACAAGGTAGAGGATTGAGAGAACCTGTAGCTGCAGCTGAGGTAGCTCAATGCGTAATCAATAAGAAAGGCTCATAAGCTGCTAACATACCCCAAAGCGCTAGGCAAGGTAGAGGATTAAGAGAACCTGTAGCTGCAACTAATGTACCTCAAAGCGCAATCAACAAAAGAGGCTCATAAGCTGCTAACATACCCCAAAGCGCTAGGCAAGGTAGAGGATTAAGAGAACCCGTAGCTGCAACTAATGTACCTCAAAGCACAAACCACTAGAGAGGCTCATACGCTGCTAACATACCCCAAACCGCCAGGCAAGGTAGAGGGTTAAGAGAACCTGTAGCTGCAGCTGATGTACCTCAAAGGGAAATCAATAAGAGAGGCACCTACGCTGCCGAGATAGCGCTGGGCAAGATAAAAGGTTAAGGAAACCCGTAAACGAACTGTAATTCTTGCCGGTTACATAAAGAATAATTCCATGACAACTTACTTCTGCTCTTATAGGCCAAAAAGTGGATGTTGGGTGATGAAACTATGCTGCACGTGCATTCAAATTTAAGAAACAGAACGACTTTTATAACCCTGGTAATTTAGAAACTCAATTCTACTTTTATCAGTAAAGGTAGAACATAACACAATAAGGTGTATTTTAAACAAAAAATATTAATAAATTAGAATGTGTAGGGGTTTTACTAAACCATCCATTTATCACAGGAACAGACTGAGCTCTTAACAGCTCTCATCGAATATTAATATAATATAATATTACTTGGAATTAAAAATAATTCAGATTGCATTTTAGAAAGTGCCTAAGACAGCTGAAAGAGTATACATTAAAAATTGTCCAAAAGTTCAAAAATCTGTGGGAATTTAATCGTAATCGAAAGTGTCACAGCCGAAAAAAGTTTGGGCATCGCTGCATTAGAACTGTAGACGGTTTCTCCGTTTTATCTGAAGCGCTGCGCTAACACGGTGATGAAAAAGAATCTTTTTCTAGGGAATGTTGCTACAGAAATTAAATACTTGATGTTGATAACGTAAGAGAGACGAATTTACGTTAAAATTGAGTTTATATTGTAAGTAGCAACCGTACATTTATTAATATAATATATCAAAATTATTATCTCACGATATTACTTCAAATAGTGTATATAATAACCAATAATCACCATACACTTACTAACAGGGTACAAAGTAATAGCAAACAATTATAGGCAGGGGGCCTATAATTGTTTGCTACGTCTGAAAAAAAACAGTAGACTGCAGATGTACCTACTACCCAAATTACGTATACACATTGCATTCGTTCGTTAAGGGATGTTTTAATTAATTTAGATAGTGGATCCATATATCTATAGGACATGCAGCATTAGTCTAGTTAAATTCTCGTTTTGTATCCCACTGCACGGATCCCTAATCCGGCTTTGACAAACAAAATGAATGAGGAAGTTAGAGATTGCTTAAAGCCATACAATAAACCAAATAATATGACATATATTTCCCATATGGTTATGATACTGCATATCTGAAAGAAATTGCATTTGAGAAAACATGTAATCAAGGCCATTGCCAGATTCCTTTTTGGAAACTTTACTTGATTACTGATTAATTCATAAATGATAGCAGTTTACCCCACTTTGGGTGTGAACACTGTTTCACCAGGAGAATTTTTAAAAACTGTAATTACATATTTATAAGAGTTTTTTTCTTCGGTAGACTTTTGTTATGTTCGTTTGATTTTGCCACTTCATCTGAATTAATTTCATATTTTAATTGCCGTTCTGTAGCCGATTGCTATATTTTTATTTCCCAAATACAGTTTTGGTGGACCTTTTTTTTTGGTTATCATGGTGAAATGCCGATTAATATTTTATCTACTCACCTGACCTGGAAATTTCTTGCCCTTCGAGTCCGACGTTTTAAATTGTTCTAGAATTATTGCACCGTATTTCGCAATATGATGAAATCTTCCCGCTTTTGGGTGTTCGCGTTTCGTCCTTTCTTCAGTACATTTTCCACCTTCGTGCCGCGCGGTCGCCCGATACCATCTTGGGGACCGTTGATAAATTAAGGGAAAGAATGGACGCTAGGCCTTAGGAGTGAAGTGACGTGCTTTCTTTTTGAGATACCGGGTTGTGTGTAGCAGCTCTTCTGCTAAGTGGGGTATCGTTCCTTTTTTTACCGTAGGCAAAAGAATCTTCGACTTGTGTCGAATTAAAAATATTAGCAGAGTGTCGGCTTTTTGCAAAGACAATTCAGTGGAATTGTTCGTTCGACTTGTGTCGGAATAAAGCTGCTAACCCCGTTTCTATCATCTCTGCAGTTACCAGTGCCAGCGGCGGAGAGTTCGACATCTCAAGCTCAGTTTTCCCCGTCGTTAAAGGAAGTCCGGGCCCGTGGCGTTGTCTCCATTCAATACAGTCTTCAGGGGCTTGCCAGCGAATTCTTCCTGCTGCCCGAAGATTTCAGGAACACCCTAGTTGTGTCTCTCTCTACTCCCTTCCGAACAAAACTAAGGTAGGAGAAATTGTTAACTGTGTCGTGAAAGATTGTTTTCGGGTTTCATTCGCCAGTTTTAAGTGTTGCACTTTTTTTTGATGCGACAAAAAGCGACCTTCAGTCGCCAATTGTCATTTTCTTTTTTTCTGTTAACTGTAAAGAGTAATATATAATAAATTGTATTTTTTTGTAAACTCAGAAGCCACTGGCCGCACAGATTTGTTTTAAGAAATTAAACGCCGTAAGCCAGGGACGGCGAGCCTCGGTTTGAACGTTCAATTACCCTTGTATTCTATCAACAGCCTTTCCGTCCCACTGCTGGGCATCGGCCTCTTCTCTGCCACGTGTTTCTCCTCGGCGCTAAGATAGAAACACGGGGGACCTACAGTTTAACGTCGAATCCGAACGACAGAAATTCCAGAGAAGGTTTTTAGCATTAAGATCCCACGGTTGCAAGCCGAATTGGGAAATTGTGTGTGGTGGGCTGCAGACAAGATTTTTATAAATCTGCATAGTTCTGCTTAGGTTTCGAACCCAAGCCAGAATCGACGTTTTATTCAAAAAGCGAGCGCTCTACCAACTGAGCTACCACCACACTTGTATTAATTAACCATAAATATTACCATTTTCAATTTAATCGTTATATTTTTTTGTATCATGTATCAGTAATTTAAAAGAAGTAGAATTATATTTGCCTTGAAATTTGCCATATCTTTTATGTTTGTGTATTTTTTTATCTTTGTATACATGAACTTTGCAAGCTTTATACATATATAGGAGGAGACATAATAAAGGTGAGTCCGATTCCCGTAAGCTGGTGGTTTCTCGGCCTTCCACGAGAACCTGCAACCAGTTGTGATTTGGAAGGTGGCGCCCGTTAATTTTGACCTACCCTGTACACAAATAGGAAGATTTCCCTCCCGTAAGCGGTTTCCATGGACCACCCCTACTCTTCTGAGCTAAGCTGTAGGCCTTTTTCCACCTATCATGTTGCGGGTCGACGAAAATGCTTTTCAAACTGAAAGATTATATATTAAATAAATATCAATTTTATGTCTTCTTTTGGAATTGACAATAACTTTTTAACAATTATTGCAGTTTTCCTTCGAATTACATAACCCCCGGGGCTGAACAATCGTGTATTCTATTAATAATTTCTAAATAATTAAATTTATTAGTAACACCACCGCCAAAATAATGGCACGAAAACTGAACTCATCATGACAAAACTACAAAGTGACATTAAAATATAACCGCAATCCCAAATTAATTAAAAGAAAAAAAGGTTCCACAACTATTTTGGATAGGTTTCTCTTAGGAGTTACAGAAGTTTATCATAGTAAGTGCTTTCGCTTCTGGGACTATATTCTCAATCTCTGCCTTATTTTTACTTATACAGGAGTCTGTCGAAATCTGTATCGTGAAATGAATGAATTCTTTTGTTACTATAATAATTTATCGCGCAGAGCCTAAAAGACTATAATCTAACTATAAGGTAAGACTACAATTTAAGGTAAATTTTCTTAACTGTACCAATCAATATGCGAATTTTTATAGAAATGCATTACAAGTTAGACATTTATATGGGCTTACTTGTTTTTTTTTCTTCGTCTTAATACAGGCTTTCAGCCTGTTGTGGGTTACTCGTATTTAAATTTTATTAAATTTTTTATAATTTCATTTCAGAAGAGATTCGCCCTACCACTGTTTACAGCTAGGCAGTACAATATCAAAAACATTTTTGTGCTTTGTCTGTAACATTTTTTGCATTAAAAGAATTCTCGGACTGAAGAATGCGCAGCGGCCGATTTCAATATAAAACATGTCTTCTGTTTATTTAGTAATTTCTACCGCTTCGACGCTTCTCGAATAGTAAAACATGAGGATATTCTTAGATCAGCTATCGCACTGATCTGTTTTTAAAATTAGCTAATAAATAGCAATTATTGTTGTTTTAAAATAAACAACCAATATGGCAGTATACGTAAATGAATATGTAAAATCGAACAATCAAACTATTTAAGGAAATTATAGCCAAATTAACACTTTTTAAATGCCACAAGACTTTTTTCCTTACTCTTAATTTACAAAGATGTCATTAAAACTTTAGTTCTTTAATTTCATATGTAAAATTAATAGTAGAAGTGGTAGATAGTGGGGCGGGATTGGGAGCGGGACTGAGATGCCCAATATATGGGCCCTTATAAGTCTTTTGACTACTGCCCTCTATTATTTCCTCTCCTTAGCTTCTTCCTGACCTCCTGATGAATTTCAGGACATCCATGTATGCGAGGGTACTCATTTTCTTCAGTGTAAGCATTCCTGCGCCGCATATTCAGCGCCTCAATCGCATTATTGCTTCACACGCTCCTAGTAAGTGAAAAGCTGTTCCTAATCTCCTTCCAGATGCCTCGCCTAATGGCTCGTCCCACTTACTTGGAGATTAAGTGATCGGCTACCTCGTTATACCTAACAACATTTTCGGTACCAAACAGTGCCTCCCGGTTTCGAACCTGCACACTCATCTGCCATCTCTTTGGCAGGGAACCCGTAATGTTCTAGAACTCAGATTTATTTCTCTTTCTTTAGCTTCAGAAGCTCTTCTAAAGCGTCCGCGCAGTTCTGAATTAGTGCGAACCTTGGCCAAGGTGCGCAAATCGCTTTGAGGGCCCCTAACTGTCGAACAAATGTAAACTGCGTGCTCCGCTCCACATATTACTTCCAGTAGTTAAGCAAACTACTGTCGGGATGCTGAAAACTACTACCTGAAGAACCGTGGTGTACTGCCAAGGTGCATAGCTTTTCTATACACTTGGGTTCTCCATGTAGAATCCAGATAGAAGACCCTGTTACGGGCCAAACGAGCTTCTTCGTCGACCTCCAACAAGATAGATGGAAAAGGCCGACATCTTAGCTCAGAGGAGTAGGGGTGGTTCACGGAAACCACTGAAGGGAAGACATCTTCCTAGTTGTGTACAGGGTAGGGCAAAATTAACGGGCGCCACCTTCCAAATCACAACAGATTACCAGTTCTCGTGGAAGGCCGTGGAGCCAGCAGCTTGCGGGAATCCGACTCACCTTTATTGTGCCTCCTCCTATATGTAAAGCTTGCAAAGTTCATGCACACAAAAATAAAAGATATAGTACATTTCAAGACAAATATAATTCTACTTCTTTTAGATTACTGACACATGATACAAAAAATATAACGATTACATTGAAATTGATAATATTTACGGTTAATTGATACAAGGGTAATTGAACGTTCAAACCGAGGCTCACCGTCCCTGGCTTACGGCATTTAATTTCTTAAAACAAATCTACGCAGCCAGTGGTTTCTGAGTTTACAAAAAAAAATACAATTTATGATTACTCTTTACAATTAGCAGAAAAAAGAAAATGACAATTGGCGACTGAAGGTCGCTTTTTGTTGCAACAACATTTGAAATTTGAAAATAAAACTCGGAAAAAGTTTTTCACAGCACCAGAAACAATTTCGTTTACTTTAGTTTTCGTTGAAGGGGGTAGAGAGAGAGGCAGGCACAATTTGGAGTGTTCTTGTGTTCTTAAGAAGCAGGAAAAATCCACAGGCGCGCCCCTGAAGACTGGATCGAATGAAGTCAACGTTAAGGGCCACAACTTCAATGCGTTTATCGCAACAGTGGCACAACCAGAGGGACAGGAAATGAGCTCGATATTAATCCGCCAAAGGCAATCGGCAAATTCGCAATGAATTGCCTTCCCAGGGTTAAAATTCCAGCGTGTTTCTTTAAATCCGACACTTGTCGATGGTACTGTTCACCCCACGGTGAAAACAGCGTTGCGAAAATCACACGATGGACACCCATCGAAAATCCAAGTCGCCCCTGCAGTTCTGGATTACGATGCTTATCGCAAGCAACCGGGCCGAAGGAGATGTTAAATTCGACTCAAGAGAAAAACGAACGGAAGTATCCAGCAGCTGGAAGATTTCATCATATTGCGAAATATGATACAATAATTCTAGAACAATTTAACACGTAGGATTCCCTTCAAGGGCAGGTCAAGCGCGTAGACCGAATATCTCTCGGCATCACTCAATGATAACAACAAAAGATGCACAAAACTGTGTTCGGGAAATATCAATATAGTAATCGGCTACAGAGCGGCCATTAAAATTTGACTTTAATTCAGATGAAGTGGCAAAATCAAATTAACATAACAGGTTCTCCAAGTAGAATCTAGATAGAAAACCCTCCTGCTACTACCAATCAGTAAATCTACTGAAAGTATTATGTTGTTCCTCTTCTACTGTTCCTTTTTTGAAATAAAGAGCAAATGCTTCCTTTGCACCCTCAAACAGTCTTCTACTGCCATTATCCTGTATGCCGAAGTAGAAATCTCTTTTTTCCTAAGTTTGATTACTTTTGAAACACTTATCATTACTTTTTTACTCTGCCAGTTGCCTGTATCCCGCCGTTACCTCTCTTTATACAAATAAAAATCATTTTTTTGCTTAAGCCTAACCATAACTTTTTCAACAAGTACGATATGAAAAAAACGAACTGCCGCTTCCAAACGTGTTTTACGGTTCGTTTTAAATACTCCTCTAGATTCTTCGTACCAGCCGTTTCTGAGACTACATGCATACCCACGGCCCGACGGTTTAAAGAAATTACTTTTTAGATCCCAAAATCTTCAAAACAAATGTTTCTATTAAAATCCTATATTCTAAATGAATATTATTCCTCTACCTATGATGTAAAAAGCAAAATGACATTGTTGCAGCTTTAATTTCGACCACCATCATTAATAATAAAATAGTATTTCCTATGTACCGCGTGACTCAATTTTCGCCGTCTTGGGACGCCTTTGTACTTGGAGGCCAGAGGCGTTCAGCTCTCTTATCACCACGTCCTTGGTTTCGGGATTTATTTATTTGCACACGTTATTTTTCGAGGCCGCTTTTATTATATTTTATTTGTATTTATTCCCAGCGTGCTGTCAGGGTAATCCATTTTATCCACTAGAAATTAATTCGCATCACTGTTATTAAACTTCCACGTTAACGATGCGGCAGAGACTAGTATTTAACCAGCTAAGCTTGGCCTCGTTATTTTCATTCCTACGCTTGTAAATTTCACTCCAGAGAAAATTAGCTCACACGTGATGTTAAATCCAGTTTCAATGTTTTGAGTTTCTATGTCCTCTTTGCGCCGTCAAGAACCGTCAGACTTCATAAACACTACGTTAATTAATCCTTGATGACACAGGGGATGCTGCTAACACCGTTTTTTCTACGTCAGCAAGAACGAACCCTTCGAAACTGAGAACAATTAACGTTTTATGTTACAGCTGTCGGGGCAATCAACCATCTACCAGCGAAAAATATATCCTTATAATTTAATATTATTCGTCATGCACGGCTCCAGCATTGGTAAGGCGAATTAGGAAAAAATTCATTTAAAACTAATGAAATTCATGTATGAGAAACTATCCTATTTTCTAGTTTGGTATACCGCTCCAATCTGCGAATATGTATTACGTACGTCTTGCTTAATATTGCACTAAACGAAAACTAAAAAAAAACTACTGTTTGTAAAATGTGTTCTGTATGTACCCGCAAGCGACGAAAATGACAGTGTGATATTTCAAATATAGGCCACTTTTTGTCGAGATCTAATAAAAATGCAGATAACTTCTTGTAGGTGGATGCCTAAAACTATACATATTGACGCAGTACATACCTCAAAAACATGAACCACAATTAACAGAAAAAGAAAGCTACACCGGCGTGTTTTGTGATGTTAAAGCTCAGTTCTAAAAAAACGCCCGAACATGTCAAATTAATTTGCCAGGGCGACATGTAATAGGGGCTATTTGCCTTCACCTATCTTCAATCCCAAAATTTGGGTGATTTTCACCCTAAACGTTTTAATGGAAACTTGTATCAAAAGACATACCATTTGAAAGAGATAAATCTGGCAACCTTATGGGCCATTCAAAAGTGCCTCATCTTCCAAGCCATTCGTTGACCCGGAAACCTTCGATCCAAGTGCTGTCGAACAACCACTGCATAATTGAAGGAGCTCCGTCCTGCTGGAATATCAAATGATCTTCTAGGTAATGATCATCATTTTCTATAATATCAGTTAACACTGAATAAGTGTTGTCTCGTAACAATTCATCAACAAGTAGGTTTGTCCAGACAAATAAGCAAGCAAAAAAAAAACCAACGAGACAATCACCAGGAACGCCAGCCCAAACAATTAATTTTTCGAGGCGTAGAGTATGTGTTTTGTGAAATATCCTCAGATTCGAATATGACCTATAGTTACAATTATAACAACTGTACCATTTACGAAAAAATGGCACCCGTCGGAAAATCAGACGTTAAAAAAATTTGGATTATTTATCGCCCGTTCACTTGTAGTCTCACAAACTTGCAAACGGAGGTCAAAGTCTTCTTCATTGAGTTCTTGTAGCAAATGAATCTTGTGGGGATAACACTTGCGGTGTTTCAAAATTCGTTGAATACTAGTTCGGTTAATGCCCGATACAATAGTCATTTGCTTTGTACTCAACATACGATCGACAACAACGTGGCCCAAAACCACGGCTTCTGCCGCTTCAATTCTTACCGGATTTTCAGCATTTCGCTTTTTAAGCTTTAAGACATGCTTGTGATTCACATGCTTATATGCCGGTTGTTGGTTGAATAACTCAGCCCTTATACTGGCGTGTTCATTGTTTCCGAAGAAAAGTGCAGTAATTTCAACTCTTTCTCAAATGGAACAACAATTTTAAACGTTCAAAGAAAACAACACCAAGGGTGAAATACGGCGTGACACTGCCCTAAAAAAATCAATCAAGAGTTTATGCGAACGTATGGTCAACCAATGCCGTCTAATCATTCCACAAATGCTCCAGAATGTGCAACGTTTTGAGCGCTACTGTTTCTTTGGACTGCATTTTCGCGGGAACTAATGATCGGAATCTAAAATTTCGTTGCCATTTAAAGTTTTTAGGGTGAAAGTCAGAACAACTTTGAGGTTGAAGATAGGCGAACAGAAATAGCCGTACTACATGTTAATTTGCCGCGCCTGTTTCGTTTTCAGTGAGCCACCTTGTATTTTAAATTATGCATTTCAGTACTTCTTATAAACCCCTCCAATATTATATGTGTTTCCATGCCTGTAGAAGATTTATCCCAACTTTTAAAGCACATATGAAATGAAGACTAATAATAAGGCCAACTATGCTAAAAGACATTATAAATGAACGACTATTAAAGATTGAAATGAAGCTCCCAGGAGAAGAAATATGGAATTTGATAATAGCATACGGGGAAAACGATGATGCAAAAAAGGAAGAAAAGATAAGTTTTTTGAGGAGGTACAAAAAGCAATAGGCGATGGGGGAGAAAATATACTTATTATGGGAGACTTAAACGGACGAGTAGGAAAACAAAATGTAGGTATAGAAGAATATTTAGGAAACGAAGGAAAAACAACTGAAAATAATAATGGAGGCAGAATAATAGAAATAAGTATAGAAAACAACCTAGTGATAGCAAACACGAAATTCAAGCATAAAGATATACACAAATTTACAAGAGTTGTAGAAAGCAGAAATGAGAAGTCAATTATTGACTACTTCCTAATAAGTAAACCTAAATGGAAAAATGTACAAGATGTCGAAGTAACAAGACTAGCAGAGATAGGAAGTGATCACTACTTGGTAAAAATTGACCTAAAGAAGGAAAAAGAAGAAAAAGCAGACAAAAGAAGAAACAAGACCCAAGAAATTATAAAAAACTATAAACTAAAAGAACCCGAATATCAAAGAAGATATATTGAAATACTAAACGAAAAATTTAGAGAAACAGAAAATACAAAAGGAATTTAAAGTTTAAAAATAATATGTTATATGCTGCTATGGAGAGTTGCGGGCAATGGAAAATAGTGAATAAAAACATGAAAAATACAGAATGTTGGAACTCAGAAATTAAATCATAAATCAAAGATAATAAATACGCGTGGGAAGGATACTTAAGTACAAAAAAGACAGAGGACTACGAAAAATACAAAGAAAAGAAAACAGAGGTGAAAAGGAGGTCAGGAATGCAAAAAAAGGGTCATGGATAAAATTTGGGGAAAAGATGACAGAAAACTTTAGAGACAACCAAAAACTATTTTATACAACATTAAAACAACTTAGGCAGAAAAAGGAATATAATATGATGAACATAAAGGGAAAGGACGGAAACATAATAACCGAAGAAGATCAAATAATGGAAAGATAGAGACAGCATCTCGAAGAACTAACAAAAGCAGATAACAACATAACGGATGAACAAGAAGAGTTAAACTAAAAGGAAGTAATTGAAGAAATCCAAGAGAAAGAAGTTGGGGAGGCCATACAGAAGATAAAGCTAGAAAAAGCAGCAGGAAGGGATAAAATAACACCGGAGATGATAAGTATATGGGAAAAGAAGGAATAACCATATTTACAGAGTTGCTAAACGAAATAATGAAGACCACGGTAATACCAAGAGAATAGAATGTAGGAATCATACTCCCCATATATAAGAAAGGAGACAAAAGAGTATGCGATAATTACAACGGGATAACGTTAATGAGCCTCCCCGCGAAAGTGTTTGCCAGAACAATCGAGAAAAGAATAAGGAATAGGATAGAAAATACAATAGAGGAGACCCAATGTGGTTTCAGGAAGGGAAGAAGCACCGAAGATTTAATATTTACCATCAGACAAGTCAGCGAAAAACTTATTAAGAAAGGAAGAGATACACATATGTGCTTCATAGATCTTGAAAAAGCCTTTGACAGGATCCACAGAGAACAAATATGGACAACACTAGAAAAAAAAGATAGATAAAAGAACAATGGAAATATTAAAATCAATGTATAGAAATAACATAAATATGGAAAAAAGGACGAATAATGAAGAGTCCAGACAGTTTGTAACACAGATAGGAGTAAAGCAGGAATGTGTATTGAGCCCCCTTCTGTTTTCAATAGTGCTAGATGAAGCAATTGAAAATGCTAAGAAAAAGATGAAGACGTTAAAATTGGGATACTGACAACTGGAACAAACAGAAATAAACGAACTTATGTTCGCAGATGACATGGCTATAGTGACCGACTCTGAAAAGAAGTTACAACATAACCTGGAGGTGCTAAAAATAGAATTACAGATAATAAACATGAAAATAAACATAGGGAAAACAAAAAGTATGGTAGTGTCGAGGTAGAATAAAACACATAGCATAAAATTACAAGGGAAACAAATTGAACAAGTAGAAAGTTTTAAATATCTAGGATTCATACTTGGGAATAATGGTAAAATTGACAAAGAAATCAACGACAGGATGGGAAAACAGGAAGAATATATAACATGATGAAAACGACCTTTTTGGGAAAGAAAGAAGTTCCTAGAAAAATAAAAACAGAAGTAGATAAAAAAGTAGAAGACCGACAATAATGTATAGCAGTGAAACATGGACCTTAACAGAAAAACATAAAACAAGACTAAATGCAACGGAGATGCGGTTTCTAATACGGATATAATAAAACGAAAGAAGATCAGATAAGAAATGATACATACAGACAAAACCTACAGATGGAGCCCGTAACAGAGAAAATAGTGGAAGGACAATTAAGGCGGTTCGGGCATGTGTGCCGCATGCCAAGGGACAGAATAACAAAAATAGTGTTTGAAACGCGAGTGCAGGGAAAAAAATATAAGATGAAGAACCAGGAAAACATGGGAAGAGGGAATACGAGAGGCAGCAGCGAGCAAGAGAATAAGATGGGAAGAAATAAAACATGTGGCCCAGGATAAGAAATTATGGAAAGAAAAGTGCAGAACGGCATCGACATAACAAACTCAACTCCACCCGCCTTACACATAACGGTAGAAAGGCAAATGATTAAGTAAAGTAAATAATCCTGCAGATCATTTGTTTGAAAACTATATAGTTGAAAATGCGGGAACCGTTGTTGGGCGTAGGCACCGAATACAATAAATAATTGAACATGCAAACATGTGTATTGGGAGTTTAGCTGATTCGTGAATTCGTATTTATCTATTTTTTTAAATTATTCTGCTAAACTGTTTGGTGAGGGTCTGTACTGACTGTATGTTAATTCTTCTAACCTACAGAAAGCTTTTGGTATTATTTACTTTAACAGCAACAAAGAGACAAATGGCCTAATTAAAAAGTTTTTTAATCCGTCACACAGGCATCTTCTTAAAAGCAGCTCGCTTGTAGGTTCATGTAATAAACTTTTACTTGCTGAAGGTTGTACGTTTATTTTTGTTAATTCTAGCCGACGATGGTATAACTTCATATGAACAGTATAGAAAAACGATCATAATATTACCAAATCAAACATTCCCATATATTTTGATTTAAAAAATATTTTACAAATGTAGCAGATTTGTAAATTTGCTAATAAAGAAATTTTTTAACTAACGCTGAGTAGCAAGATACGATAAATTTGGTATAAAAATTGAAATTCGGGGAACTATATTTTTAAATTATGATATCCAAACTAGATATCGAAATTATTAGAGGTGATCCAAACCTGGTAATTTGAATTATTTGTACTAATATGAGTATATCTTATATTGTCCAACTACACTACAGCTAAAAGCCGTATTTCGGTTCCCTTTCGCCATGCCTCTCATCCAGAGTTTGTTCTTCTTTTAAATTGTCATTGCTCGTCTTATATCTTCATTCCATGAACGCCGAGGACCGCCACGTTTTTTCTTTCTCGGTGGCGCCCATTGAAAGACTCTTTTAGGTCACCTATTTTCGGGCATCCTCATTAAATGACCAAACCATTTTAGGCCCCTCCTTTCTATCCTGTCTGTTACCGGTGCTCTTACTTCCATGCTATTTCTGATCACTTCATTTGTAATTCTTTCGTGTCTTGACACTCTTGTGCTCCGCCGTAAGTACTCCATTTCGACTGCGACTAATTTGCGTTTCATTTCTGCGTTTACAGTCCATACTTCGCAGCCGTAAAACAATACGGACTCCACGATCGTTTCTCCCAGCCTTTTCTTATTCTTCCTGGATATTGCCTTATCCCACCACAGAGATGTTAAACAGCTTATTACTTTACGGCTTTGTTGCTTTCTATATTTAATTTCTTCTTTGCCTGTTTTATCAATTGTAGCTCCCAAATATTTAAATTTTGTGACCTGTTTAAGAGTCATGACATCATCTATTCAAATTTCAAATTGTGCATCGGAGTTAACGACTAGATACTTTGTCTTCTGTATACTGACTTTCAACCCCCATTTTTCATACTTCTTGTATAATCTCTTCATCGTAAATTCTAAATCATAAGAGTCTTGGGCTGGTACTACTTGGTCATCTGCGAAATTCAGTGTGAAAAGATTATTTTCGTTAATTGGGATTCCCATACCTTCACAATGTCTCTTCCAGGTTCTCAGCGCTACTTCCACGTATGCATTGAATAGTAGCGGAGACAGACTGCATCCTTGCCTGAGACCTTTTCTCGGTACTATAGGACTGGAAAGCCGGCCGCCCTATTTAATGTACGAGGTCGGACAAATATGAAACGGGATTGGCACTACTGAGGACGCTATAAGAAACTGACTGTTTCCAAATCATATCCAAATTGTAGATGGAACTTTAGTCTACACATAGCTAAAACGACATCCTGTCAGAACTTGCGTGGTAGGGCGTGCATGCGAATGAACAAGTTAGTGCAGCTGTCACATGTGACACAGGTCAAACATGGAGCAGAGAGCGAGCATTAAGTTTTGTATCAAATTGGGGAAAACGGCCAGGGAGACATTCGAGATGTTGAAAACTGTGTACGACGATGAGGCCATGTCCCGTACTCGCGTTTTCGAGTGGTTTGCCAGATTTCATGAAGGTCGGCAGGACCTTTACGATGATCAGAAGCCGGGTCGTCCGATCACAACGAGAAACCCCGTAACGATCGAAAAAGTCCGACAACTTCTGGCGGTTGATCGACGACTGGCACTGAGAATGATGGAGCAGGAGCTGAGTATTAGCCGTGAAACCATTAGAACCATTTTGGAGAAGGATTTGAAGAAAAGGAAGGTCTGTGCCAAATTTGTCCCGCACAATTTGACCGCTAAGCAAAAAGCGCATCGAATGGACACCTCCCGCGACTTCATTGCAACAGCCAACAGTGACCCAAATTTTCTGGATTGTTATTGGTGACGAGTCGTGGTGCTTCCAATACGATCCAGAAAGCAAGCGACAAAGCATGAAATGGCGATCGAAGACGTCTCCCAGGCCAAAGAAATTCCGTCTCCAAAAATCGAAAGTGAAGACCATGCTGATCAGTTTCTTCGACAGTCAAGGCAACATTCACAAAGAATTTGTGCCACCGGGTGTCACCGTCACTAGCCTATACTACAAGGGTGTCATGACGCGTTTACAAAAACGCATTCGACGTGTGCGACCGCATTTAGCAGCCTCTGGCAAGTGGCACCTTTTACACGACAATGCCCCTGTGCATTCTGCTTTGATTGTGAAGACGTTTTTGGCGACAGGAAATGTCCCAGTTTTAGAACATCCTCCCTATTCGCCGGATCTGTCTCCAGCGGACTTCATGCTGTTTCCTCAGCTGAAACTGACCCTCAAGGGAAAGGCGCTTTGACGACGTGGAGGACATTCAACGGAATGTTACCGCCGAACTAAATGCACTTTCCCGCGACAAGTTTAAGCAAGCTTTCCGCGATTTGTATCGTCGATGTCAACGGTGCGTAGAAGTCGAGGGAGATTACTTCGAAGGACGCTAGAGGTATTTTCACCTACGGCTACCTCACATGCTTTGTATTTGATCAATCCCGTTATATATTTGTGGGACCTCGTATGATACATTGTCTTTGTATATTTGTATTATTATCTTCAATAATTTGGTGTTACTTTCTAAAGCTTGTAATGCTTCCCATAATTTGCTTCTGGGGATTGAGTCGTAGGCCTTCTGCAGGTCCACAAAAGCCAAATGTTCTTTGTCTCCTTTGCTTATTTTTTCTCTAGCACTTGTTGTAAAGTAAACAGGTTGTCCACACACAGGATCGACCCGGAACAAAACCACGTAGGTGTTCTCCAATTTTAATACCAATATTGCCACTTAATTTGAACTGCAAAATCTTTCCATAAAGTCTGCTTAAGGTTCCCTTTACGCTCAAACCTCTAGCATTTTACATCTTTCCGATTCCCTTTTTTAAAATTGGTCACTATAATTCTACAGGAATATTTCCTGGGACTGGTGATCTTCCGTTCTTCATCTAGTACAGACTGTGTCTATCATAATTTCCAGTTATAGTTACTTCTTCTTCTTCTTCTCTCTTATTTCAGGTGTTAAGTTGTCAAGGAAATGGCGTAGATTTTCTACGAATAATTGTTCATAATGTTTTTGCCACTCATTTATACTTATGAGATGGTCAAATCTGCTGGTACTATTTGTTTTCATCTTTTAATAAATCTCCATACTTCCCCACCTATCAATCCTTCGATTCGTAAACATTTCCGTTCACAAAAATAGTTTTTCTCCATATCTATACTTCTTCTTAACTCTCTATTTTTTTTTATATGTTTCTCTATTCTCATTTGTTCTTTCTGCTAACCATACGTTGTAAAGTCTTGTTTTTTCATTTATTAACACTTGAATTTCTGTAGTTAACCACTCAGGCTGTTTCTTGTATTGTTGCTTATTTACATAGCATCCTAATGCTTCCGTAGCTGCTTTGTGTATTGCTTTTTTAATTGTTTGTTGTTCTTCCTCAATGTCCTCATTCCTTTCTGATTTCCTTAACTCCTTTCTCTAGTCTGCTGTTGTATAATTGTTTAATACTTGGTTGCTGTAGTAAATGCAATTTATATCTTTCCATGTTATTCTTGGTATATTGATTATTTTAGTTCATCTTTGACTCATTGTTCTTCTTATTCTCATTATTATTTGGAAAATCTATTTTCGCTATCAATAAATAATGATCTGACCCACAGTTTGCACTTCTTTTAACTCTGCACTCCTGTGGTTTTATTCTTGATTTTTGTTTAATTATTATGTAATCCAGGATCGATATTGTTGCTTTGATGGTCTTTCCCAAGTAATAAGGTGGATGTTTTCGTGGCGGTATTGGGTGCTAAGCATTTTTAATTGATTTGCTTCACATAACTACATCAATCGTTCTCCAGAATCATTTACAGCGATTTCACAAAATCTCCCTACCGCTTCGTCATCAACTCGTACACCTACTTTTTCATTAAATTCTCCCGTTAATAGTATTTCTTGTCGAGTTTTTATTTTTTCTATTACTCCTGATAAGTTCCGATAGAAATCTTCTTTAATAATCTGATTCGCATCGTCAGTAAGGGCATACACTCCAATTACAACCGTTTCATATTCATATTGTGTATGTTATAATCCTTTCGGATATATAAACAAAGTTATGTATATATTTGTTTAGTTGCCGTTTAATTAACGTAGATACCCCTGCTCTAGATCTCTGTGATTTCTTAACGCCTGTCCAGAAATGTATGTATTTTACAATTTCTTCCGTCCCTATATCAATATCAAGTCTTTCTAGTTCCGTTATTATCTCTGTTGTCTTCTTTATTATACTCCAGACGTTCCACGTGTCGATTCTCATTGTCCGTTTACTCGCTATATGTCATCCTAATCTATTTCCGTCCAAATTCCGAGGCTTGACTATGGTTCTAGGAGCGATTTTAGTTTTCATAGGTGATAGGGTGCCAACCCAACGTCCCAACCCTCCTCCTTTATCCGGACTTGGGACCGGCAACGACAGCTACTAGGCTACTCAATCCACCCAGCAAACTAACGCAGGCGGATATTATAAGCATAATTATGTTAAAAAAAATAATAACGGGTGTTCAAAAACTAGTACGTTTGGAGTAGGCCATGAGTTAACAAAACAAGAGACACAGTATGTCTTTACTTAAACATGAACCAAAATAAACGTCAAAATAAATTGAGGTTATAAACGAGGAACTTTAATTTACACTTAAAAATTAATTCATGAACAGCAAAGTGAATTACAGCTATAAACTAAAAATTTAGT
>JABXWE010012728.1:0-10701 GCA_014611495.1 Limonius californicus
ATGGCAGCACTGACAGGCGGCTGAAACTGACATTTCAAATTCAAATCGAACTACCAACATCGTAAAAAAACAAACTAAAAACAGTACGATTATAGGCCTCCTTAACGTACTGTTTTTAAGCTAAAACAGTGCGCTTAGAACGGCTTTATAAAACCGAAATAGAAAAACACAATAAGCTTTGAAAGAAAAGTTGCAGTCCTAGAATATTCAAAGCGAGTTTAACATTAGTTTGTGCAATGTAACAACATCCAAAGAATTATATTTTAGTTCCTAATATTGTGAAATTATGTTTGCTTTTTATTTTTGATATTGTTATATGCAGAATATGTATTTTATTTATAGAAATAAATGCATTAAACAATAAGGTGTATTTAATATGATGGTGATCAATGCCGCCCCCGAAACAATTTTTGTTATATCTCAAAAACTACAACATCGATTTCAAAATGGGGCGAATATGATCATTTTATACTAGTTTAGTGCATTTTAAACACATTTCCAGGAGGTGATCAAAGTGGCCCCCCTTCGAGTATGAAGTTGATCAGCATGTTATTATTTTTTTTACTCCACATTTTACCAAATTTACAATTTTCAAGTACAGACTAGTATTCTACATACCAAGACTAATCGTTTGGCATTTTTTAACTTTAAATTTGTAAACAAACAAAACTGATATGGGCGAAATAAGTTTGAAATTGATCAAAGTGACCCCATCTTACGGTAATCTAAGCAGTATTTAAAGAAAATAATAAATTGCACGAATATTAAAATTACACATCACTTACAACCAGTGGTGATATTCAACATTGCATACAAGCAAGTTAGCTGGGACAAAGCCATTCTAACCTTGAACTGCGCGCTTGCAATATCGGTATAGTCCGAGAAATAGTAGTAGTAGCCTGTGAGTTTAACCACTGCATTTTAACGACAGCCAACGCACCGAAAGAAAGTTTCTATCGCCTAGTGTAGTAGCCCTGTGACGTCGATCTTACATCTCACTTCGGTATGTTTTGCTTCTTTGTTTGTGCATTTCGCGGTTTCCGTTGAGTTAGTCCATGTGTAAAAGAAAAATAGGTTTTTAATAAAGGCATTTTTGAGCAAAATGTTTCTACCATCGGCCGATTTTCCACCAAATGGCAAGTGAACTTTGTTTTCAAAAATAGAAACTTTCAGAAATTTACAATTTCTCGACAAAATAGAATCTTTTTGTTATTACGCCCGTATGTAGGACTTGGTATTTTTTTTGCAAAATCAGTCGCTAGCAGTTTTAACTTGTTAATATATTTTTGACCAAAATCGTTTGTTTGTTAACTTACTAACTAACATATTGCACACCTCTGTCAATGTCCAACGTATATTACGCGAATGAATTCATAGATAAAACGAAATGCGTTTTATCTATAGCGCATGCGCGTGAGCATGCGATGAACAGTTTTTAGAGGTGTTGAAGCAAACGCATTATTAAGTAGATACTACCAAAACCAATTAAGAATAAGAGTACACACCTTTCCCTACTGTACAATTCATTTTATAATAGTATTATTTCTTGAAACAATCATCATTTATATTTTTTAAGGGTCCCTTGTTAATGTACAGCACTTCACCTATAAGTCCTTTTTGTGAGCTTGTTTCGGCGGTTTGCCGCCTACTGTTTATATATAACATAGTTTTGCACGTCTTACCGTGTAAAATTTTTAAATATTCTACTAATAACAAAGTTAGAGCTCATATAAAATTTCAGTGGTAGGTTAAGTGCCTCTTACGGTCAAGTCTGGTTAATGAAAATAATTCTGTCACTCTACTACATAATGATAAGTATGTGTACCAAATTTCAAAGAAATATCTTTAGATTTGTGGAAATTACAATAAAAAGAAAAAATAAAAAATTGAACTTTAAGGCCCTATAACTTCTTAAGGAAGGACTTTCTGCCTAAGGTATATTCGGTTTCATCGGTTTATTTTTACCTAAAGAATCTATGACTAAACGCTGGCCCATTCTTTCTGAGACACCCTGTATATGAGACCTGTTGAAATTAAGACTATTATTATTATTAAAATATAAATATGAATTTCAACGAAGTAATACACGAAACAATTAACAAATTATAAAATGGAAAGGTTCGTTTTTTGTAACATTGAAACAGAAGCATAAAGTTCGAAATTTGAGAACCGGCGAAAGTACCTCAAATTTATATTTTTTACTAAAGTATTAAATGCTATTTCAGTAATGCCTGCAAAGAAAACTGTTTTATGCTAACAGTGATAAAACAATACACTTAAGAGAGGTGGCAAAAGACCGCATTTAAAATAGTGCTGAAATGTAACTATCACAGTTACAATCTTACCTTGTAATATAGGGGTTAGCAACCTCTCACGCGAAAAAGGTTTTTTACCTTCGTTGCTTGTCGTGATATAAACGCATTTGCATTTTATAAGGTTAATATACAGGGGGTAACTGAATGACTCTGCCAAACTTAAAGAGCATATTCAACTCTTCAAATTAATGAATATCGTGAAAACATAGATTGCCAAACATACAGTTAAATACCAGGAGTATTGTTAATCAATTGAAAACCATGCACGATATAAATTCGGAGATCTTGTACATTTTCCATTAGTTTAAAGTGTTCTCATAAGAAACAGACAATTGAATGCAATTGGGAGGGCGTGGAAACAATGCAATCGGTACTGCTATACCAATCCAATAATTAGAATAATTGGTATTGAAAAATTCTCGTGCAGCAAGACTAAAATGTGCAGGAGCTCCATCATGAATGACTCATAAATTACGAAGTATTACGGATTGTTCGGTAGGTAACACAATTTGCAGGAAATTTCACAAAGGATCCCGTCTCTCCGAGATGGCGATGGATGATCACAAAAAATACTTGCATTAGGTAGATAACGCCGTGCTGAATACGTTTCGCGGTAAAGTCGGACAGTTTCATTGGAAATTTCGGTCGCTCGTCTATAAGTAAAATGGATACCTCTGTCATTGCTGCATTAGTGTAATTATGCATAATGAAAGATTTAAAAAATTTTAAAAAAATGTACTTAAACTGATGTCACTTACTAATTCCATCAAATAATAAAGACAAACTGCTATTAAGTTAGATTTTCTAAATTTCAAATGACTATTACTTTTTAAAGAATCATATCCGGACAATGTTTATAAGCATTTTTATTATTAATTTGAAGAGTAGAATATGTACATAAAGTTTGGCCAATTCATTCACGGATACTCTGTACAAAAAAATGCGACAGCAAAGAATTTGTCCTAATATTCGAACTATCTAAAATTATTATTGTTCGCGAGGTTGACACAAATAAACGTATGTAAAATTTTACCCAGTAACAAAAGTTTTATTTGCCATATTCACATATACAGGATGTACCACCTTGACTGCATAATACTTTGTGAGGGTATTCTTGTGTCAAAACAAACAAAACAGTTCTACTAAACCTATACTCGCAAATGCATAGTTTCGGAGATAACCACTGATTTTTTTAACAAAGGATATGTACCGACTTACGTAAATTTCATGATCTGAACATTAAGTAAGCTAACTACATATTTGTAAATATTTGCTTGTGGTTTGACGTATGTATCTTAATTAGACGTTTAGCTTATTTGTTGTCATGGTCCCGATCACATATCATGTGGAAGAGTTGGGAGATATAGTTTTTGTTTGTGGTTTAACTGATGGAAATTCGTTGTTAGCATCGCGTTTGTATGGTGAAGAATATCCCGACAGACGTTTGCCGTACCAGCAAATGCTTGCAAGAGTATTCCAACGCTTTCAACGGACTGGAAGCGTAAAAGTGAAAGAAACCCGTGAAAGAGCAAATGTTAGACCTGTGCAATTGGAAAGAGCAATTTTGGCGAGAGTTGAAGAAGATCCAACAACTAGTACAAGACGAATTCCCGCCATGAAAAATACGAGCAAAAGCACTGTTTGGGAAATTCTTAAGGAGCAGTCTCTACATCCCTTTCACTATCAACCAGTGCAAGCTTTAATCGAAGGAGACAATACATACATACATACATAAGCGGATCCTCTATTGTAGTACCTTACGGTGTCGAGGGGCCGAGACATAGGGTTCTCCATGCTCGACGGTCTTGCGCTAGCCTCTCTGCTTGTCTCCAATTAATATCTCTTCGTTGTAGTGTTTTGGCAACTTCTCCATTCCAATTCCTATTTGGCCTCCCTTTTTTTCTTTTCGTATCTATTCCAGCTTTCCAGATGGTTTTAACTATTCTGCTGTCACTTATTCGCGTGAGGTGCCCGAACCACGTCAACTGTCGTTTTTCAATAGTTTCTGATAACGGTTTAGTGTTCATACGTTCGCGTATTACTTTATTGTTAATGCAGTCTTTCCTCGTAATGCCTAATGCAGCTCTTAAGTAACGCATTTCAATAGCTTGTAATCTCGATCTGTCCCTGTCACTCAATGTCCATGTTTCACAGCTGTAAGTAAGCACTGGCACATACACACTTTGAAATATTCTAGTCTTTGTTTTGTTTGAGATTTCTTTTTTCCAGATGAAGCTATTGTTCAGTGCGTAGTATAGCCTATTTGCGCTTGCTATCCTGTTATCAATTTCATTACCAAGTGTTCCTTTTTCGTTTATAACTGATCCCAGGTATTTGAAGTTTTCTACTTGTTTCAGCTTTGTATTGTTTAGTTCAACCACTATGTGTTCTTCCCCTCCTAATACCATCACTTCCGTGTTTTCTTTATTGATACTCATTCCGTGGGCTCTGAATTCTTCATACCAGATGTTCATGTTATGGTTAAGATCTGATTCCGATTTTGCAATTGTGACTAGGTCATCTGCATACATCATTTCTGATAAGTGCACCTGTTGTAGCTTGTAGGTACTTATTCTTGTCTTTTCAATCTTTGTTTGCAGGTCTTATATATCTCATCCATCAGTAGGATAAACAGAAGTGGTCTAATCACTCCTCCCTGTCTCACTCCGGTCGCTGTGGTGAATTCCTTCGAAAGACAATTGTTTGTTCTTACTACATTTCGACTGGTTTTGTAGAAGCTCTTTATAGCCCTCTGTAGTGTTTTATCTACTTCTCTGTTTGCTAATATTTGCCATATCTCGCTTCTTGGTATTGTGTCAAATGCCTTGCTTAAATCCACGAACCCTAGGTATAGCTTTATATTATGAGCAGTCATTTTTCCGCTATTTGCCGCAAGCTAAATATCAAGTCGGTTGTTCCTCGCTCTGGTCTGAAGCCACATTGATTATCGTCTATTGTTCTTTCTACTACTCCCCTTAGTTTCCTTTCCAGTATCATTTCGTATATTTTACTGGCTACACAAAATATTGAGATTCCTCTATAGTTTTGGCATTTCTTCGGGTCTCCTTTCTTAAAAATATGTAGTAATATTGCTATTGTCCAGTCTCTCGGTATTTTCCCCGTTTTCTGTGCTATGTTTATTATTTTGTGTATCACTGTTATCCCGCGCTCTCCCATATATTTAATAAGTTCAGCTTTCATGTTATCATATCCAGCTGCTTTTCCGTTCTTCAATCTCTTTACTGCTTGGTAGACTTCCGTTATGATTATTTCTTCTTGTCTTATTTCTAATCTCTCTTCCCTTAAACTCCTATGTGCTGTCTCCGTTACTCCATTTAGGATATCAGAGAAATACTCTTTCCATCTCTCTACTGTTTTATTGTCCTCCGTTATAATATTCCCTTCCTTATCTTCTATCTACTGACTTTTGTTTGTATTTCCTTTCCTTAAGTTTTTCACAGTTCGGTACAGCAGCTTTGCGTTTCCTTGGCTATTTTCCTCCAAAGTCTTCCCACGTTTGTTGTTTTGCATCTTTAACTACCTTTTTAACTTTTAGTTTTTGTTCTTTGTATAGTTCTAGTGTCTCATTTTCTTCTTGCTTAGGTAAATCTTCCATAATTTCTTTTTCTTTTTGACTTCTGCCTTAACGTGTTCGTTCCACCACGCTGTTTGTTTTCCAGTTCTTTTTTTTGTGACTCCACATGCTTCTTCAGCCGCTTTACAGACCATTTTTTTTAAATTGTTCCATTGTTGCTCGATATCTTCATTTCCTTCCCATTTCTCTACTTCTCTTTCTATTATCCCAGCATATTTCTTTCTGTTATCTTCTTCCATTAGCTTGTGTGCTCTTATACTAGGCCATTTATATCTGTTATTTATCTGGTTTATGTTTGTTGTAACCATATTGTCAACTTTGAGCTTCACTTCCAATTTCCATTCCTCTTCTTACTCTAACATCGGTTACCTTATTTATATGTTCTGCTTTGCATTACCCGTGTGTACTTGTGTATTTCTTTATGATGGAAGTGAAACAGTTTTATTTAACTGTTAAATTTACCGTTACACATTTAATGATAATAATTAAATAGTTTAACACTAATTACTAACGCAAGCAAAAATTTAAATTAAATCAAATGTTCGAATCAATTGTCATCTGCATTCAAAGTAACCCAAACGATTATAAAATTACCTCCACACTTGAGCAAGCGTTCTTGGTGTAATTTATCTACAATATTCAACAACGTTGTGTATTTAGAGAATAATAATATAATTGGATTTACAAAAATTAAACATTTTTCATTAAAAGATAATTAAAAAAATAAAGTGGGAAGGAAGATTTGAACTCCCGAAGATCGCAAAGCTAATTCTTTACCACTACGCCACACTGACGGCAATTGCGCTTCTGATTTGCTGATATTACTACACTACATACATATATACATTTTTCATAGTTTTTACATTTTATCACCTAATTTGGTGTTATAAAAATAAAAAATTAATGTAATCTCTGGAAACTTAACGTCCATTCTGCGTACAACCTTGTTTTAGGTGCGTTTTTCAACTTGGGAAGCGGAAAATTGACGAATTCCACAAACGCGTGTATGGAGCGTATTCAAAGTCACAACACGGTATAAGCAAGTAACTAAAAGTACATAAAATAATTATTATAGCACAGAAAAAAAAGGAAACAAGTAACAGATTATTATTTGCAATCAAATTAAGATATTGTTGGAGAAAAAGGAGAAAAACACACATACATATTGTAGGTTGCAGTAATGAATAATAATATTACAGTTGCTGTTTTTATGTATATCTTCCACAGATTTGTTAATAAGTTCTTTAAAGTGATCTTCTTTGCACGTTTATGTTCAGTAGACTGCATAGCCAGATTAATAAATCTATTTTCAATCAGTTCATCAAAGAAAACTTAATTTTAATATCGAAAAGTATGTTTTACTAGAAACAATAGATATACAGGTAGTTAGGGAATCCATTAAGCTTTGGCTGAGGCTCATAAAAACCTCATTTTTCAATACATTTCATAAGTATTCTTCATATTTTTTGGTATTCTAATCAAAAATTAGTTTGTAGTATGTTTTCCTTTACAGTCATTAAAATTATGTTGTATGCAACTGGTTTTAAAGAGATTTTGTTGCTATTATAACCAATATACTTAATTATGATATATTTCAAAGTAATATATAAAATATCTTCTTGTATATACATAATTTGCAAAAACACGTTTTGAGGAGAAAATGTCTATAATTTGATGGGTTATAACTTCAAATTTTTTAATATTTTAAGCCCCTAAATTTTAATTTACTTATCTCTACATTATACTACACATTCATATATTTTATTAAAATTGGTAATCTCAGGGGTCAACTTTAAAAGCAATTTAATTTCCAATTTACATGAATCTGTACTTCTGTATTTCCTTAGAACTCCAGATTGCTCATCTCAAGAACCACAAGAAATTCCAAAACCATTGGGAAAGAACGAAAAATTTGAAATCACATATACGTACTCAGTTATATTTATTCAAAACAATACGATTAAATGGTCCTCAAGATGGGATTATATATTGGAATCAATGCCACACACAAACATTCAATGGTTCAGCATTTTGAACTCGCTTGTTATTGTCTTATTTTTGTCTGGAATGGTTGCTATGATATTGCTTAGAACCCTTCATAAAGATATTGCCAGGTACAATCAGATTGATAGTGGAGAAGATGCACAGGTATGTTTATTGCATTTTTTTAGTAACAATTGCAAGATATTAATGCTTGAAACATTTTGTTGCAGGAGGAATTTGGTTGGAAATTAGTCCACGGTGATGTATTTCGCCCACCACGCAAAGGAATGCTGCTGTCTGTGCTATTGGGTTCAGGAGTTCAAGTATTTTGCATGACTTTAGTCACGCTTGTGTTTGCTTGTATGGGCTTCTTAAGTCCCGCCAACAGAGGAGCACTGATGACTTGTGCAATGGTTCTTTATGTACTGTTGGGAACACCTGCCGGATATGTGTCTGCCAGAGTATATAAAAGTTTCGGGGGAGAAAAGTGGAAATCTAACGTTTTACTTACTTCTATGCTTAGTCCTGGGTAAGTGTCTATCAGTCACACATACACAATGGGTTTAGTTAGCTAACTAATAACGTTACCTTAATTTAATCTAAATTAAACATTTGGTCGGTATGGCAATTCGTATATGTGTTACTGCTAATATCTAAATTCCGTTAATACACATAATAACTGGCAAATTCAGGTATTATGCAAAACAACTAAAAGGTTTTATTATTATGTATAATAGAAAATTATTTGATATACCTCTATCAAGCATAATATTGTAAATTGTATGTTCTTAAATAATGAACTAGAACTTCTCTAATTTGACATTAATTTTTATTTATTTGAATAAAAAGAACTGTGGTGACATTTTGAATTACATAATCTACTATTTTTGCTACAGTGGCAACTATTATTACGACAAAATTTAGTGCAGTTGTATCTTTGATATCCTTACATACCTCCAGAGGCAATAGCAGCTGCTTTAGTTAGTGATGTTGATTTGCTAGAAACATCATTTATATGTCGAAAATCTAAACTTTCATAAGGGTCAAATTGGTTTTGCATAATATACATATAATTGGTGTAAAACTTTGTCCTATGTTTCAAGGTTATAGGTTGCATTATCTCCATCCACTTCCATTATAATAGCAATGGCATTAGTGCTCATTTTGCATTTGAACTATAGTATGTTCATTAAAAAAAAAACTCTAGCAGGAAATTTTTAACAAGGTATGTCTTAGCCCATATGTTACAATTGACAGTCATAATGTCACTTATAAATGTAAACAATAATGCAAAACAGTTAGATTTTGAAGTAACTCTTTTATTCCAATATTATAACTTAATAATTTATAAAAATGGTAGAAAATGTCTTCCTTCCTGTTCAGTACACTTAAAAACCCTTCGTCGGAGACCATATATGACATTACGTAACAGAATGGAGTTCTCATTAATTTCGTCACACTTTACTTGTATTCGCTGTCGCAGATCTTGTAGATTACGAACAGGTGTTGCATAAATAGAGTTTTTAATGTAAGGCCATCAGAAGAAATCACATATTGCTAAATCGCACGATCTCGGAGGCCATGGAATAGTTGCATTTCGACTAATTATGCGGTCGTCAAAGAACTCCCTTAAGAACTCCAGAGTTTCTTGAGTGCAGTGAGAAGGTGCCCCATCTTGCTGGAAAAAACCGCCCCTTATTTCATCATCATGGAGTTGTTCCACAAAGGTTCTTAAAATCGTATTGCGGTATCGTTCTGCAGTTAGCGTTCCTAAAAAAGTATGATTTAAGTTTCCTCGTAAAAAAATAAAAAAGCATTTTACCTTTAAAATATATTGGTCCAATTATTCGTCTTCCACTTATCGCTGCCCAAACTCCAACTTTTTCTAGGTGCAAAGGTTTCTGAACGTATGTGTGTGGATTTTCTGCCCCCCAAATTCTCATTGTTTGCGAATTGACATAACCAGATTTATAAAACCATGCCTCGTCAGAGAAGAATGTTTTTTGTAATATCTCCTCATTGTTATGTAAATTATTCAAAAACCATCGACAGAACTGCAGTCGCATGGGATAATCAACAGGCAACAATTCTTGAACTGCAGTTGAGCGATAGGGATACCTATGTAAATCTGTATGCAGAAGTTTGTGGCATGCTCCGACAGACAGATTGATTTGCTGTTCATTATCCATAACTTCTTGAGCGGCAGCAACAACTTCTGCAGTTCGTCTTACTGGTGGGCCGCTACCTTTTTTGCGTTGAATGCTACCTGTTTCACGAAACAGAGTAATACATCTACTGGCAGTATTTTTAAACTCTTCATAATTAATGACGACCTCAGGAAACTTTGCACGAAACTCTTCTAAGCATCTTTGCAAGGAATAAGTCCAAACATCATTTATTTTCTCACCATTTCGAAAGTAACTTTCTAATAAAACTGATTTAAAAGCGATGCAACAATCAAAATAAGAACAGATCCAAAATTGACAACAAACATAACATTCACATTTCGAGGTTATGTGGGATATGTGATACACTTTGACGTATACATAGGAATAGATTTTAACGGTAAGCGATTCGGAATCCACCTGTTTCGGAAATGAAACGTGAAGATCTAATTATTATTTAATTATAAAGTTCAAATTGTTCTGAATATCAACTAACATGTGTATACCAGTGTATACAGGCGGAAATTTGTTTTATTAGCAATTAAATCGTGTTTTACATACAGATTTAAAAATTAGTAAATTTCGTTATTTCGCTTCCTATAAAGTGCATGCTGTAAGAAGACACTATACGTAAATTTACCAT
>JABXWE010012730.1:0-33396 GCA_014611495.1 Limonius californicus
TTGGTTGTGTGATGGTTACCAAGGTATGTATTTCGTTAGTTTCTATGGTGAATTGCATTTATATTCCAAGATAATTATAAAATCATGCAAGATTTGAAATAAAATTGTTGTTTTATTAAGAAGTGAATATAGTAACATTTTACCCATCTTCACCATTAAAATGTTACTTTACCATAGAGATTTTAATTGATAAAACATAGCTTTACAGGTAGGTATTGGGAAAAACCTTATTTTTCACAACTTATATATTTTTACTTTATTACAATCTTGGATATTTTGTCTACCAATTAGACAAAAAAAACAATTTGTAACAAAACCACATATTAATATAGCTACCATGTACAATGGTGTAAAAACTCCTGCATCACTAAAGGGTGTAATCGTTTCTTGGAGTTTAACCTAGCTTTTCGACATAATTTCTGAAAAATAGATTTAATAAATATCAAATCATTATCATCTCATTACTTTATCTGTTTCCTGGGATCTTAGAAATGTTTAGAAAAATTAAAACGGACATTGTTGCCTAAATCCTTTTATTAGTTACCTACTATCCTGAAAAATAATGACGTGATTAAAAGCTACTTAATTGCATTTTAAAACTCATTTGTATGATAAATGCCTTTTGTATTCTAGCTGTACACACCCTGCACTAAATTTAAGATATTTATTGGAGATTTACACGCCATCAAAGTTGCACCATGTCCTTGCGGAAGAAACAGAAGAAATTATCCAACGAAAAGCGGCATGGAATCATTTCCCATCATAACGAAGGAGCTTCCACCCGTGAAATTGCTAATAAAGTACAGCGTAATCAATCAATCAACTGTCATGTGAGTTATTAGAAAGTATGCCGAACTGGAAGAATTTAAGACCAATTCTGGAGTGGCTGACCAAAAATATCCTCTGCTGGAGATGATGTGTTAAGAAGAACCAGAGCTTCGACTCTACAGAACTGACCAAATTATGTCCAAAAGCTACTGTTGCGAGTTTGTGTACATCTACTGCGTGAAAAAGACTTCTCCATTTTGGTCTCCAAGGATATAGAGCAAACGGACAACGCCACTGGGCACCAGAACAATGGCAGAAAGTGATATTCAGAGATGAATCCATCTTTAATATCAATAACAATGCTGGTAATACGTATGCTAGAAGATTTCCTAGAAAGAATGTTTGTCAAAATGAGCTTTATCCATAAAATTTTAAATAGGAAAGGGGTCGAGTAATACAACAGTTTAAAGGGCGTTAAATTCTAGTTTTAACGCTTCCTAGTTTTTCAAATTCGGATCAGTAGTTTTCGAGAAAATGCATTTTAAAGATGCTGCCAAAAACCCATAATTCATGATTTTTCACTTTTACCATAATTTACAGCAGGTAGGTCCGCTAATATTACAGCTGAGGTATTTAATAAACAAAATCCTAATAAGAATGTTAATCGAAAGTACGTTCTTGAGCTAGTAGCCAAATTGGGGGAGACGAGAGCGGTGGCAAATCAAAAGCGAATCGTAGAAGCTGAAAATTGAATAGTGTGAAATGAAACTATGGAAGTTGCACTTTTGGGGCACGTCCATTTCGATCTTACTTTAGGTACCCGTAAGTTGACAACAATTGTTAGCATATCCCGTGCTAGCATTCGAAGAATTTTAAAAGCCCATAAATTCCATCCGTTTAAAATCTGGAATTTATAGAAATCATGTTGTTGGTCTTTTTTTCTACCAGGACATCTAAAAGGAGAAATGTATTTGGATTTAATACGAGATCATGTTGATCCAGCAATAACTGAAATTATGGAACAAAATTAGCGTTACAATGTGAATGAGTTGATGTTTCACGAAGACGGAGCACCTCCACAGTTGTCCCTTGCATTCATGGTAAATGGATTGTCCGAAGAGGAGCAGTGGAGTGGCCTGCAAAGTCACCAGATTCAAGACCTTTAGACTTCTTTCTTTCAGAACGTCCGAAAACATTTTCAACAAAACCTGTACGATTGTATGGATGGTGGAGGTCAACATTTCGAATATTTAATAAACGAGAGTTAAGGTAAATTTCTTAATCAATAAAACATCACTGTTGTAAATTATGGTAAAAGTGAAAAATCATGAATTATTGGTTAATGGGGGGGTTACTATCTTTAAAAGGCTTTTTCTTGAAAACTCACGATCCGAATTTGAAGAACTAGGAATTTAATGCCCTTTAAAATGATCTATCACTCGACCCCCTTTCCCATTTAAAATTTTACGGGTGAAGCTCACCACCCCTAGGAGGTTGAAGTGACAAGGTGAAAATAAACGCAAGGAGTTTCCCCCTCAAAACAAAAATTGACGGATCCGAGTGATTTTTTAAAAATGACGATAAATATGAAAAATATGGTGGATTTCGTTTTCATTGGCCCACCCTGTATGTGTAGTAACAGTTAAGTATCTAATCGCTGTTATGGTATTGGGGTGCATATCTGCAGAAGAAGCTGCTTTACAGCATGTCGTTTTTGTGATGATCAGTACCACAGAATACACTGAAGGATTGCAGAATAAGATGTTGCCTGGTGAGGAAGACTTGTTTAGGGAAGAAAAGTTTATTTTCCAGGAAGACAAAACAACCTGCTATAGAGAAAAAGTGGTTGAATCTTGGATGTCAATCAATAAAGTAAATAAAATGGATTGGCCATCACGATCAAAAACTTTAATCTTTTCGCAATCTTGCGGCAAAAAGTGGATTTAATTAAAGCTTTTGTTTGGTTGCAGAACATTTCCAAGGAAGAAGTTCGAAAACTGGTAAATTCCATGCAAAATAGATGTAAATCGGTCTTCAAAATCAATGGCTGGCCGATAAAGTATTAAATTATTTGAATATTTTCAGCATAGTTTGTAATAGCGCAGTGATTTAAGTTAAACTACAATATTAGAATGTATGTAATTTTGAATGAAAAGTGTTAATTCAAGTTTTTTTTCTTAACAAGCAATAATTTGATCTGTTAGCTTTACTATGTTACTGTATTTGAATATACATGTGGGTATATACATTGATTCCCTAAAAAACAATTAATTAATATCATTTTAATACCACTTTGCACCAATTCTTCAAGTGCTGCAGGACTTTTTTATACCACTATAGTAGCTTAGCTCTTTAGGACTGTTAGTCAATTAAAAACTCACAATGTAGAACTAAGACCGATAGGTATTGTGTTCGAGCAAAGAAAATACAACTAAAACGTTATTTAATAAATTAAAATGTCAATATAAAGTTCACTAGAATCCATTCACATTTGCATACAGAGGATCAGGTTTTACTGGCACAACTTGACCTGTGGGGTTAATTGATATAATATCGAAATATTCGAACTCATCTGTGCTTAGAGCTTCTGACGTCCTGTTTAGGTTCCTCGTCCTGGGTCTCCTGAATGCTTCAACGTTTTCATACTGGACTTCTATAGCAGCAGGCCTTAATTGTAACATATCATTTTCAGTAACGTTTGATTCTTCGACAGCATGCTTTACTCGAAGACATTTGTAAATTAAAATTCCGAATATAATGGTATACGTTACGGCTATTATTATTAAACTTGGATGGTTTAGGATGTATTCTTTCCAATTTATATACATATCTGCAAAACGAATAAATTAGTCCTAACTAGGTCACTTTTTACGGCCACTCACGTACTTACTGCAACTAATTCGATAGTTGTACTTTCCGGAGACGCTTTTATACGTTATCAGTTGTCGAATGCACTTTCGGTAGTGTTTGGGTTTATGTAATGTTCAATTTATCTGAAGAGGAAAGTAAATATCGCCTACTGCGTCATATTTCCGCAAAAAAGTTGCACACATGGCAATTTTCCTTATACCACAAACACTGAACTTGTTATGATTCACTGCTCGTTATTCATCAGTGTAAAAAATTTGGATACTTAACTTATCTAGTTGACTTAAGCAATCTAATTGCGGCTGGCAAGTCTTTGACCACTAACCAAAAGAATGAGAGAGGAGACGATTTTGTAGTTTCTACGGTGTCTTTAGAACACAGAACAGAAAAATGTTTTTTTTTAGTTTAGCAAAATTTCTCCTTTTTTGTAATGCACAGTTTTGAAGTTTTTAAAATAGTCAAGCATTCCTGTTATTTAACCAAATTTCTATCTTACCATTTTTGAGATTCTCATATTTTAGCCATTTTTCGACACATCATATACAGGATGTTTCAGACATTTAGTTCAATTGTGAATTGTTTATATTTCACACCTTTACCTTATCCCTAAAACTGTATAACTTGTACAATTAACGACAAAAGTAATGAAGCTATTGTAGCATTGGTGTTTAGGAAACACGTTTTTCCCACTTGTTACTAGCGATAAAAGTTGTTACAAAGCAGCTGTTTTTTATTCCAGCTAACCTAATTATTTAGCAAACAAAACGTTTACATATTATTTTATTAAAAACAACATTACTAAAAATATGATTAATCGCGTAAAGGTCTAGCAACGACTAATAACAGTAAATAAAAATAAAGCTAAATATGCTTCTTTATTAAATGGAAAGTATTTTAGTGGTTGTTTTAAACTATTGCTTTTAGTAAAGGATAACGAAGTAATCGATTTATGCCACAAACCTTTTCGTTGTATAATTGAAACAGCGTAACATTTCAACTAATAATTTTAGACGCTGCGTTATTTCTTTTATTGATTCTTAAAAAGATGATGTCAGAAATTTCCTATTCAGAAATTTTACCGAAGACCTGCTATTAAGTTGTTGAGACTTAAGCATCTCAAAGGTAAGAAGGAGGACGATTGCCTTATAACGACGGTTGTAGTTGTTAGCAGCTGTCTGAAAGATGTGTTGCCTATACACGACTGCTACATCGTCATTACTGCTGTCGCTAACTGTACATTTACATTTACGAGGAAGTTGTAGTAGAGCTCGGATTATACGAAAAATGCATATGTTGTAATGTTAATGTGACTTTACAATTGTCTCGTTTTTATACGAATTACATGAAATGGAGCTGATTGGAACCCATTCTTAATTGCATATTTTGCATATTTCAGCAATTTGTAGCATATTTTTCATATTTCGAAAATGTAGTTCATAATTTACATATTTTTGTCAATGTATATACTATTTTCATGAATATACAGATTATAAAATTGTTGTTCCCGCTTTTAGTAAAACTATGTGCTACGCCATCCTTCAGGTAGTGAAGTGCAGGTAAGTTTTAAAATATTTTCGGTGTATGGCCTTACTTTTCTATTGATCAATTTACAATTGCCGCGGTATTTATGGGATTCGTATTACAAGTACAACTGCTGTATACTTAAGGATTTTGGGAAAACCTACAAATGGTATTTGCCAAATACATCGTAACTTCCTACAGAACCCTAAATAAGTCAACGTAGATCCTGTAGTAGCGGTCAATTTAAAAAATGGTCCTAATCACGGCATATGCCGTGGTCCTAATACATCTGCAGATGCAGATGCTATACAGGAAGTGAAGATCAATAAAATACGTTTAATAAATACATTTAGATTAATTAAGATTAATTATAATAACTTTAGATTAGCATATAAGTGTTATGCTTTTATATATAATATTTAATATTTATATATAAAAATGCTAAACAAATATATCATGCTATTATTATTTTCCTGGCGAAAGATACAATCGCTTGCATAACGGTACGTACATGTACACATTTTATCATATTTGAAGCACATTTGCACATTTTACTTATTTACAGTGTATATATATATGCGTATATTTTTATGGTATTTAGTGCATATAAGTCCGAGCTCTGGCTATGAGGGTGGAGTAGAAATGATTTACATTTGAACTTAATATTAACTTTCTGAAATACATTAAACAATTAGCTAATTAATTGATGACATTTTGATATTACAGGGTGGTTCTAAACATGTGCTGTAACCACGTATAGCTGATGTTGTTCAACCCCTAAATATCGTAAGTTTATTTAATTCAGCGCCGTTATGGAGACGTGGAGCTTCAAGGTATACACCTTAAACAATCGAATAATTAGTTTACGAAATTTTGATATTACAGGGTGGTTCTAAACATGTGCTGTAACCATATATAGCTGAGGTTATTTTACCCCTAAATAACGTAGAACGTTTTTTTAATTCGGTATCGTTATTGAAAAGTGGAGCTTCAAAGTAAATACCTTAAACAATCGAATAATTAATTTACGAAATTTTAATATTACAGGGTGGTTCTAAACATGTGCTGTAACCATATATAGCTGAGGTTATTTTACCCCTAAATATACCTTAAACAATCGAATAATTAATTTACGAAATTTTAATATTACAGGGTGGTTCTAAACATGTGCTGTAACCATATATAGCTGAGGTTATTTTACCCCTAAATAACGTAGAACGTTTTTTTAATTCGGTATCATTATTGAGACGTGGAGCTTCAAAGTAAATACCTTAAACAATCGAATAATTAATTTACGAAATTTTGATATTACAGGGTGGTTCTAAACATGTGCTGTAACCATATATAGCTGAGGTTATTTTACCCCTAAATAACGTAGAACGTTTTTTTAATTCGGTATCGTTATTGAAACGTGGAGCTTCATAGTAAATACCTTAAACAATCGGATAATTAATTGATTTCATTTTGATATTACAGGGTGGTTCTAAACATGTGCGGTAACCACGTATTGCTGAGGTTGTTCAACTCCTAAATAACTTAATATTTTTTAATAATGGCGCCATTATGGAGTCATGGAGTTTCGAAGTAAATACCTTCAACTATTAGCTAATTAATTGATATTTTGATATTACACGGTTTTTCTAAACATGTGCTGTAACCACACGTATAGCTGAGGTTATTTAACCCCTAAATAAAGTAGATTTTTTAATTCGGCATCGTTATGGAGACATGGAGCTTCGAAGTAAATACCTTAAACAATCGGATAATTAATTGATGCAATTTTGATATTACAGGGTGGTTTTAAACACGTGCTGCAACTACATATGGCTGAGCTTATTCTACCCCTAAATAACGTATTTTTTTTAATTCGGCGCCATTATGCTGACGTGGAGCTTCGAAATAAATACCTTACACAATCTGATAATTAATTGATGCAATTTTGATATTACAGGGTGGTTCTAAACATGTGCTGTAACTACATATGGCTGAGGTTATTCAACCGCTAAATAACATAGAATCTTTTTTAATTCGGCTTTCTTATGGAGCGTTAAAGTATTTGTACATCAGTTCACTAAAATCTATTCAACTTTTTGGGTTCTTATTTCATTTTGATGAACTCTGTTGTTTTTGAAAACTAACAGTCGAAGCTTAATTTCCAGTTAAGATAAATGTACAATTGACTGTGAAAAGTGCGTGAAATCTGACCCAGAAGTGAAAAGTTGCTTTAAAATTGTGTAAATTAGGATCTTAAAAGCCAGATTGTTAACCTAACTTTTTGTCTGAACTGGTGTTCTGTTTCCTAAAAAAGATCTTTAGCATTTTTTTCATAAATTTAGTATATAAACAGTTATCTAACAAACTTTCGAATAGAAATAACAATTTAAATACATACACCTTTTTCTTCCATTCATTCATACTACCGCCCCCCCCCCCGAACCATTTTTGCATTATTTCAGGGGGTGCGGACGTCCCTTACACACTAATAAATACCCCGCTGATCGGCCGCATTTCACTGTGACATCGAGTGGCAGCGCGTATTCGCACTGCTGGGCCGGGGTCCCAAATACATACATCTAATTTAAACCAAAGTTTTCACTTCTGGGTCAGATTTAATCTATTTTTCACATTCTATTCTACATTTCTCTAACTATAAATTAAGCTTGGACTGTGAGCTTTCCAAAACAGCAGAGTTTATCAAAATACGACAATTATAAAAATGTTATATACAGTTAGTGAATTGGCGCAAAAGAAACCTTGAAACCTCCATCTCCCTCAGAGGTGCCGAATTAAAAACAGTGGCGAATTAAAAAAACCATTACTAGGTGATTTAAGGGTTGAATAACTTCAGATATACATGGTTAAAGTTATTCGCACATATTTAGAACCAGCTTGTATATTTGCACATCCAGCGATTTCAATTTCTGAACTCATACTTAACAATGTTTTTCCTTCCTTATAGTAACGAATAAGTTTAAAACATTATTAAATTTATTCAAAATCATGCAGATTTTACAAATATATTTCAGTCTGTATCAGTGATTGTGTCTACATCTATATGAATATCGTTGTCTTGTGTAGAATCCGCAGCGCTGTCGCCCGTTTTAGCGGCTTCTTTCGAGTGCCTCCACTTCATCCTCCGGTTCTGAAACCAAACCTTCACTTGGGCATCAGTGAGACCAAGTGTTGCCGCAAGTTGGCGACGGTCAGGCTTTGTTATATATTTTTGTAGTTGAAAGCGTCTCTCTAAACCTTTTCTCTGTAGATTGCTGAAAACAGCACGGGACCACGATCTTTTCCTTTTACCTACTGGTGTTGTAGAGCAGGTTGTCGTGGAATTGATGTTTAAATTCGAGGAAGAATTAGATGATGATGATGGCAGAGGAGGTATTCTAATAGCTGAAAACAAACAAGAAAATAATTAGTTTATAAAAAATTATTTT
The DNA here is from genome assembly GCA_014611495.1 of Limonius californicus. Lineage (NCBI taxonomy): Eukaryota > Metazoa > Arthropoda > Insecta > Coleoptera > Elateridae > Limonius > Limonius californicus. Next base: position 8,598 of record JABXWE010012730.1, read on the forward strand.
ATTAAATATCCGTAAAATGGGTGGCATATACGGTAGGAGTAAAGTATAAAAAATAGTATTTTTAAAATACAATTCCAGGAGAAAAGTAATATACGGGGCTTGTTCAACTGAAACCCATCTTTGATCAACTAAGCCTTGAAAATCAATGCAATAATTCAAATGACGTTTGTTAATGTTAGTAGTGTTTGTAAGCAACACATTAATAAGTTTCTGGCGTTTGAATTTGATTCTGACTGTTAAAACTTCGATTTTGAAATGGGGTTTGTTGTTGAAAATCCGGGCAAGTTTGATTAGCGCGCGGTCCTACAACTTTTGTGCGCTGAGGGTGTGCAGCCATTGCAGATTAATACGCGAATACGCAGTGTATGGAAATACATGTACTGCATACCCAACTGTAAAGGAATGGTGCCAAAAATTTAAGAATGGAAAAAAGGGGACTATGGATGAGCCGCGACCAGGTGCACGGTGTACTGCATTAACAGAAAACAATATGCGTGTGTGGAAGGCCTAGACGAAGACTAGAGAAAATTGTCGAATTTCAATTAGAGAAATTTTTGAAATTGTTGGTGCGAGTGTAGGGTCTGTCCATAGTATTGTTCTGAATTTGGATTACAGCAAAGTTTGTTCGCAATGGATTCCTCGTATCTTGTCTAATGAACCAAAATGCTTGCGAATGGGCTTAACTCTGCAACACCTCACAGACTGTAGGCAAAATGGTGATAACTTTTTTCTGTCAATAGTTACTGGTGACGAAACTTGGTGCCATTACTACGAGCCATTCAGTAAGTTATCGTCGATGCAGTGGAAACATTCAAGTTCACCACCACCGAAGAAGTTTAAAGCACAACCTTCTGCAGGCAAGGTAATGGTAACATTTTTTCCGACCATGAAGGACCCTTATTGACAGAGTTTAAAGAACCTGGAGTAAATGTCAATGCAAATCTGTACAATGAAACTTTGAACAAGCGTCATCAAACAATAAGACGTAAACGTCCAAGAAAACTTACGCGTGGAGTCATTTTGCTGCACGACAATGCTCGGTCTCATGTAGCTAATGCGGTAAAAGAAAATCTTCAACGAAAGAAATGGAGGGTTTTAGAGCATTCACCTTATAGCCCGGATCTATCACCTTGCGATTCCCATATTTTTGGACCGCTGAAAAAGGTGTTAAAAGGTCGACATTTTGAGTCTGACGCAGAAGTACAGATAGCTGTGGAAGACTTCTTCAATTAGCAGACACAATAATTCTATGAGCAGGGTATACGTCAGTTGGTAAAACAATGGGTTAGGTGGCTTAACCGTGACGGTAATTATTTTAATTAAACAGTTGAATACATTTTTTTTAAAGCAAAAATTGATTTCAATTGAACACACCTCGTATTATCCTTCTAAACCAATTTCCTAAATATTCAAATTGCAGAAAGTTTACTTTAATTAAGCTCACAGCCACGTTTACATTTGCATATACTTCGTTTTGGTTCCCAATGGTCAATATAATAACTTATTTGATGGTACTACACATTAATTAAAAAAAAATGAAAATATCAGTACTTAAGTTAAATAATATCAGAAAGAAGGAATTGTGAGTTTCATATTAGAGAAAATTCTTGTATTCATGCTCATGCGAATGAAGTTTCGTCTTCAAAAATAATTTGTTGTAAGTACAAAACAAGTTTTTGGATATAAAAATAATAATTATTGTTATATCCAAAAACTTCTTGGTTCGTCGAAACTAATATATTTGCAGTCATTTTGTCAGTTTGAGGTTTCCTCCAAAAGTAAAAAAAAATTAATATGGTAAATAGTAGCTATAGCGATATAGCTTTTGGTATTCCTCCTGTGTCGAGACGAACATAAGAGGTGTAATTCAAAAGTTTTCGAACTGGATACATGAACGCTACTGGCTGTCGCCGTGCTAACTCTTGTGTTTATATACATATACGAGTTTTTTGTTCACGAACTGTTTGATATAGTAGTATCAGCATATTTATACAATTTTGATGGTAGGTTTAAAGCAGCATCCTGTATGCATTCAGTTTTGTTTCAGACTTGAAAATACCATATAATAAACCCAAAAAATCTAGAAACAAGCTGTTGCAAGCTATCGAGTTTGCAGATGATTTATGGTACTGATATTATAAAAACGCACTGGTGTTGTTCCTACATTCAATTTAACAATATAACACATTTTACGTCTACTACTGTGCAATAGCTGACTAGAAAGTCTTATTACCCCATTAGTTTAGTTCATTCTAAGTATTTTCAACCATCCAGCACAAGCATTTGGTGCAACTGGGTTTTCAGTGGTGCAGACAGGCCGTTTATTATGAATCAGCACTTCTTTATCAATTTTCTAAGCAGTTTCTGGGCCAATGGGCCACATAGCTGCCTAGGGTGGAACACGCAAACCTGTCTGTTGCATCACGATAATGCACCATCCCACCAGTTCCCCACAGTTCATATCAAGTTCAATATAACCAGTTTTACTATTAAACTTAATCGCCCGATCGCGTTCGGTTACGCTAGATAAAAATGAAGTTACCGAAAAGACGATGACTAGCTGACATCAAAAAGATTGAAATGGAATCATAGAAAGTTCTCATCTCAACTAGGGAATTCTACGGAGACTAGTTCGAAGGAAACTGTAGTGATTAAAATCACTAAGTTTACTTTCCAGAGCAACAGCTCTGGAACTTTTAGATCGCATCTCGTATATTCTACCCTTACCGGTTTAACGTATGATTAAAACTTAGAATGATCTTATTTGGCCAAACTACAATAACATTTTGATAACGAGGTATACATGGATATTCACTGTACAAAAATAAATAGTATGCCGGTTGCGAATGGATCGTGGGAGACCTATAGAACGCCCTGTAAATTTTTACACAATAATTTTTTTCTGCATGGTACAAATGCCTGCATTTCTTTTGCATCCACAAAAAATTACGAGCACATAAACATTTTCCTGTATACAAATAACGTTCCATTTTAGGAACCATTTACGTTCGATACAATTAAATAAAATTAAACACAAAATATAAGAAAACAAAACAACTACCGCTGCTATAAAGAAGGAGACGTAGGTACACGTTCATTCATAAATAATTACAAAATCCAATTACAATATACGCCTTATGCATTGTTGAATTCTGAATTGAATGAGAACTCCAATTATGTACATATGTACGGAGCGTTCTATTTAAGATGGTTGATGTCACTTTCGGTTAATCCGTTAAATGTACTAACGTTAGTTAATGTATTTGTATTTATGATAAAACTTTGTATAGTGAATTAAAGCTAATAAATAAATACAGTTAATCTCCGATTTACACTGGGATTTTGTTCTTGAGGAGATCGTAGCAAATTGAATCGACGCAAATGGAACCCTTCATACAATGGAATTAATGGAAAATTACAGGGTTAGGTTCCAGGAATAAAAATTTTTCATTCATTTTTAATACTGAAGTCTAGAAATTTGTTTATTTTTTAATTAATAGGAAGTAGTGTGTTATTGTGAACCTGCATAAATACATGACAAAAAATAAAGTGACGAAATAAAAAATAAATTGACGAAATAAAAATAAACCAATTGACTTTATACATTGGCTTTCGTATGTTTGGAGGCCACAAGTCGATTCATTAAAAGTCGCATAACGCAGACATTTTAGTTGGTTGTTCTGCTTTTTGCAGCCACGGCAGTTTTATCATATATAATATCCAGGATGAATTTAAAATGGTGTGAAAATAATGCGCACGAATGGGTTCAAGAAAATCCTCATTTGAAACATGAACGGAGTCATTAAGTGTGTTGCAGCGTTACTGTTTGGACTGGAATAATTTGAAATCGATTACTTGGTCCATTTATTTTTACACATCGTTTCAAAGCAGTAAATTATGTATATTTTTCAATTAACGATTAAGAGAGATATGTGGAACCAAATAGATAGACACATTGGGAAGCCGGGACAAGAGAATACTTTAATGAGAATTGTCCAAAAAGATGGATTGGTCGTGGAAAACCTACCGCATGACTTGCTAGATCGCCCGACTTAAATCCTTTACACGAGTTTTTTTGGGTTTTCTCAAAGATTTGAATTAAAGGACACCGGTTGCAAATGTATAGGAATTAACTCGTAGAATTAATTAAAGTGCCGCAATTACAGCTGGGAATAACGCGCTTCAAAACTTAGTAGCAATCAATATTCGATGCGCTACAGAGTGTTCTAAAATGAATAGTGCATATTTTAACCATTTGATATTACAAATGTTCAAAATATGCACTAACAATAAAAATTAGTAATGTAATGTTAGGAAATTAATTTTAAATAATTAATTATTATTTACATAGGTTGTTACCTAGAAAACTTGTTCCTAATGCCTTACCACAAAACTACAGTTTAATACAGAAAACGGAAGAAGCGTGCAATATTGCCAAAATTAAAAATTATGAATGCGAATTGTTCAGAAACTAAATATTTTTGCTTAGTGATATTAGAATTTAATGCTGGATCATCTCGTAATGCTCTTTTTTCGACAAACTAGATACATCATGTATACTAAAATAATCAATATTATCATTCAAATATTATTATTTAATATTTAGTTATATTTATTGTAGCGCCAGCAAGCAAAAACGAGCAGCTGAATACTTTTTCATATCGGAAAACGAAACAAATACTGATAATTATGGTAATGCGGTTAGTGATTTCTGAAAAGTGAGTCGGCGTAAATGGGACCGGAGTAAATCGGGTGCACATTATAAAGAATATATTTCATATACAACATTTCTGTAGGAACGTCATCACCTGGGCAATGGTCAACTGAACGATAGTCAAGTGGGCGCCGGACATCTGGGCTACAAAATAATAGATCAAATATGCAATTCAAATAATGTTTTTTTTTTATTCAGCTACTTCCCGATGAATTTAAATAATATCGTTTTGAGAAACGAGTTAAGAGAACATAAAATTTAAATCGTCTTTTATCTTAGAGTGTCATACCTTTATTATTACAATTTTTATTACATTATACACTTTATAGAACACATTGAATAATCTCGCTTATAATTAAGTTTATTTTTACAAAATTGTATGGAAGTTATATTGAAATTTCCCATGCAAAAATTGAGTCAACTGGGCTAGGTTAGTTTAGCTACGGTTAGGTTCAATTCCTCAGGGACCTCGGTGCAGCAGCGCTGTCGCTCCAGGTCACAGTGAAATGCAGCCGATCGGTACCGTGTTCGAACCCCGGCTGAGGCGACTGTATTTCACTTAGTTAAGTTTAGGGTGCATGTTGCATGAATAGTTAGTATTATGTAAGATACGCCCGCACTCCCCTGAAGTAATGTGAAAGCGGTTTCGGGGGGGGGGGGAGTATGAATGATTGAAAAAAGGGTTAAATTCCTCGAAAAAATTATTTTTTTTCATTTATAGTAAATTAGAATATTGGAGAAATTCACGCAGCTAACAAAGTCAAAAATGGAGCAGAATTAACCCAAACATTAAGAGTAACGAAGGGGTTGAGACAGGGATGCGCATTGTCGCCAACGTTATTTAAAGTTACAATATATATCCTAGAATTTGCAGACGATTTAGTAGTAATAGCTCAGGAAACATATGATGCAGAGTATGTGACCAGGAAACTACGGGAAGAATACGTAAAATGGGGTTTAACACTAAACATTGACAAGACAAAATATTTGCCGCTAGATACTGCATAAACAGGAGGATTAGAATTGGACACGGGAAAAGTAATAGAAAGATGGGAGGAGTACACTTATTTAAGAGCGAGGATAGGCGAAGAAAGAGAGAATGAAAGCGAAATAAATGAAAGAATTAATAAGAGTAAAAAAGTAATTGGTGCAATTAATAGTATACTCTGGGACAAAGACATAACCAGAAAAACAAAAATCCAAATATACAACACTATGGTGAAAAGTGCTGCACGGTATGGAGCAAAGGTATGGCAACTGACAGAACTAAATAAAAGTAAGCTGAGAGTGTTAGAAATGGACTCTCTGAGAAGAGTTGCTGGAGTATTAAGAATTAAAAAAGTGATAAATGAGAATATAAAAGACAGGATGGGTATCAACAGTGATGTTGTAGAAGAACTAGAACATAGACAATTGGTATGGTTCAGCCATGTGCAAAGGATGGACGAGGGGTGAATACCAAAAATGGCAACGGAATGGATTCCCCCAGAAAGGAGAAAAAGAGGAAGACCAAGAAAGAGCTGGCTCCAAGGAACACAGACTGCGATAGAAAAAAGAAATATACAACAAGGAGAATGGATGAATAGGAGTCATTGGAGAAATCTTCTGGGAACCGGAAGGGACCGACAGGATCTATGATACCGGAAAGAGAGAGATAACTTTAAATCAGACCAGGTTGTTACATCTGGATTTGTTTCATTTGTTTTTCAATTAAATGAAAGAACTCATAGTTCATAACTCATACCTTATAAGTCCATCCTGTCACCCAAATGATGGTTACCTAATTAACCGCACTCAGTTGGCTATCGCCCAGTTGACCATTGACCATTGTCAAACGCCCAGTCTTCCAATTGTCGCGCCCCGCTTCTGTATGATATTATTAATACATTAATGTGTGAACAATTACGAGTTTATTATAGGATGATAGTATCTGGTTTATAACAAAATAAATGCAAATTAAATACGTATATGCTCACACCCAATGTGGTCGTAAAATCACTTCTCGCATCCTTTGTGGTTTGCATGACAAAACAACGCACTAGTGTTATCAAAATCACCTTGTAACAAATGCTTCAATTAGTAGTTCCTTTTTCTTATTCATTCATAATTATATTAAATCATTAATGGATTAAATTTGCAGTTCGTTTAGTAACAAGTATGAAATATTTATAACTTAGGCTATAATTTTATTGAGTGTGTGTCAGCTTGTCTTCTGGTATTCTGCAGCTTATTAAATGTTTATTAAATAATTGTATATCTATGCGGCTTTACAAGAATAAATCACTTAAATGTATGGGGTCGTCAGTTAATGTTAGCCTGTCTATTGCCACCGTTCTTAAATCTGTAAACGATGTTCTAAATTATCAGTAGCAGAATGTAATCAGATGTCAGGACTCTTTAACACCAATAAACACTCAGGATTAGGTCTGGAATATCTCACACGCGAGCCATATGCATATACAAACATATACCGAGGTATTCATGCGGTTAGCAGCTTCAGAAGTGCATGTGGTTTATTAGTTTTGATCAATTATTTCTTGATGAAAAATTTATGGGTTAAACGTAAATATCCTGTACGAAAATGTCAAAAGATGGCTAAATGCCAGTGAAAAACATTGAGCTTACGTGTCTTTCAAAACTCTTGGAAAAACGAACGTCTTGCGTTTACAAACACGCAAAAACGATTTCCTTAAAATAAACCCGAATTTCCTAAAACTAAAAGTAAATTTCCGCTTCAAAATTTGGTTTGTATACTCGTAATATTTATTTTTCCAAGACCGGTGCTTAAACTTAAAACCTTTAAAAGGGGGTCATTGTAGTTTTGCTGTTAATAATATCAACTTTTATTGTGTTTAAAACTAAACGTTTATAACCGATGATGAGCCCCAAATTTTATGCGTCTGCCAATCTAAACAACTTTGGGTTTAATGTTATCATAAACAAATCCCGACATTTTGGTTTACAGTAGTCGGCTTAAGTATTCCTGTTTGTATATACAGGATTGTTAAGTGTTTAGAAGATGCTAATAGACATGTATCTATATCGAGAACATTTGGTCGAATTCTTTTTCAAACGAGCTATTTGTACACTTGTATAGTTAATATTTGAAGTTCAGTATTAAGTTCAATTGTATAAGTTTGACTACAGCTATGTAGAAGTTATACAGGAGCCTTATAGGAGTACCTTTTGATAAGTGAAATCATTTGTTAACAAACATAACCTATGCATAATTATCGCTAAAACGTTTCCAGATTTATACCGTAATGGATGTTCAAATATAAAAACGTTTGGAGTTCCCTATGGTTTACTGAAGTTGTTGCGAGGTGTACTATATCAGTTTTTCTTCCGAATTGTCATTTGTCATATTATTTGTGATATTGTTCATTTTGTTTTTGCTGTGATTTGTTAGGAAACTTTCTCTTCTGAACGAAATCAGTTCTTGATCGTGTTAGTTACTTATTTCACGGCACAAAATTATTATCATGCTTAAATAAAAAATCGTGTAAAAGTAGATGGAATTTGAACATACGCTGATGAAAACTGCTATGAAGAATACTCCGAAGAGTTGTTTTTGTGTTCAGCAGTTTAGAGAAAATTTAAAAGTGCGCCTCATAAAATTTTGTAAGTGGTAACGCTAAAAATCATAGAAGTCGCCCTAAAGTCGACAAAAGTTACAGATGAAGTTGTTGCAGTAGCAACGGAAGAATGGATAATAATTAAAACACTTCTATTCGCCTTTCAACGCAACAAAGAGCTTCTCTGGGGAGACCTCATAAGAGGTTACACAAAAATGTGCACTTATATCCATATCGAATGACAATAGTTCATGAATTGTTACGCGATAAGATCACTAAATGGATGGGTAATATTAATGCTGAAAGATGCCGAGAAGAAATTTTACAATCTTTTATCAATGAATTCCATTAATAAGATATTGCATAATTTCATAATTTCATCAAGAGAAAATAAAAGTTTCTAAAGATATAAACCGCGAACAGCCGTTATTTTGTAATATATTTGTATGGCTGATACACCCTGCTTCAAAAGTGGCAAACCATTACTGCCAAGAAGCAATTATTATTGTTAAGTAAAATGCTATCTCTATAAAATGCACAAGAGGTGACGTTAATTTACAGACGATTACAATGTGTAATCGTGTTAATAAAAAACACACAACTTTACACATACATACCTCTTAATTTATATTGAACAAACCTTTGTTTGGTGCTGGGATAATAATTAGAATCTTATAATTACAGGTTTTGTTAGTTGTGGGTACATCAAGCTGTATGTTGTCTAACATTTCCATTATAGTTTGAACCCATTCTTTGCTTTACAAAGTACCGCAAGAGATGCAAATGGCGGTTATATTGTTTTATGATTGGTTACGTTCCGTGGAATTCAGAAATCAATTGCTTCTTCGAGTTTCAATTACGTTAAATAGAAAATTGACAGTAACGCCAAAAAATATGTTTTACATGAAATAATTTTTTTTTGATGAACGTCAAAGTTTTTGTCGTTGCTTTTGTAGTTAGATCAGTTACCATGTGTTTCATAGAAATACGAATCACAGATTGTGCAGTTTCGTGGAATGTAACCAATTCTAAAAAAAATTGGCCGCCACTTGTATTTCTTGTGGTACCTTATAAAAAATTATATGAATGAACTATTTTCCACGAGTAGGAGGTATCATTTTTTCGTTTTTTTGAATGCTGTACCCTATTTTAGCTACACGGTGTGTCATGTTTGGAACTTTCTGTACACTAGAGGGTAAGCTAACAATGTAGTGTATAATGAAATAAAATGTGTAAGTAAGCAGAGTAAGTGTACAGTTACCTATTCTATTTATTCAAACTTTTATAAAATAATACAGTTTCACATTTTTCTTAATACAGTGTGCTCATTTTATCTTGTAACAAGCAGGTAGGCTATGCATTAAGACTTCGTTACAAAGTTGTTGATTTGTAGAGATTCTTGTGGTAATAACAATTAGTTCTAATATATTCTAATAGCGAGAAAACGGATATGATGTTGATTTTGGGAGAATGCAGACGGTTGGCGGACTTAGCAATACGACGATATGCAACGATACCCGGACACAGACGCCTTCCATTATATAATGCCTTTAGGCGTTTGGAAAGAAGTTTTCGGTAATATGGACCGTTTTCCAAGCCAAAGGTGATACAATGGTGGTTGTTCCTCGATACGGATGGAAAACCCCGCTTTGATAATCCTAGTATAGAAGAAAAGTATATTTCATTTGACAACTATGACGAACATATTTTTCAGAAGAAGTTCCACACTAATTATATACTGTAGGGTTGTACTATTCTTACCAATGATGCTATTACAATCTTACATAGAAAACGTATTGGACACGCAATGACTAGGAAGTAAACATCTACGAATAGTATAATACAGGGATCCTTAAAAAAATTTAGCCGGTACATTTGTACGGCCTGAACGACTTTTCCGTGTGGCTGTAAACCATTGGGTTGAGCAAAAAAACTAATTTACAATATTTGCATTCGAATATCTCATAAAGACAGAATCACAAAACAAAGACGACATAAACATACTAAGAAAAGCAAAGGGTTTCCAATAATATTAAACATTACTTAAATGGTAGTTTTTCAAGCCACTAGGGAGACAACGCCTGTAGGCTTCAGCAAAACTTCAGTATTTAACATTTTAAAAGCAAACCGGTTTCATCCTTACAACGTCACATTAGTGCAACACCTTACTGAAGATGATTATGAATTTCTGCCAATTTTTGAGAAACGAAGTTACTACTTATTCACTTTTATATTCTGTTTTCTGACGAAGCGACGCGACGTTTAGTAACAATGGGTGTGTAAATAGACACAATTGCCATTTCTATTCACAAGATAATCCGCATTGGTTTCGGCAAACATACTTTCAGAGAATTTTTACTGTAAATGTGTGGTGTGGCAGTTTAAATGGGAAATGTATTTACAATTTTTATAAACCGATCTGCCTCAACTTTCAGATACATTCTTCTTTATGTTAGACAGCGTATGTGGTTTTGAAATGACGGAGCACTTACCCACATCCATAGAATTGCAAGAAACTACCAAGATGAAACTTTCTATAACAAATTAATTGCAAGAGGTGCAATTTATCTTTGGCCTCCACGTAGCGCGGATTTGACTCCGTTAGATTTATTTTAGTGGGGCAAAGTAAAAAACGAATTCTACGAAATTCCCGTTCCAACTCGGGAAGGTTTAGGTGAAAAATTATTGAATCATGTAGGTCAATCACCCCACGCATGCTAACTCGCCTTAGAAATTCTCTTTTGCGGCTGATTGACTTATGTGGACAGCAAGGTGGACGGTAGTTTGAACATTTATTACGTTAGTCTTTTTCTGTTTTTATTTAATTTATTTTTCTTGTTAATATTATTTATATGTCAACATATATTTATCTTGGCTTTCAATGTGTTTGTTTGGTTTAAATTATAAGAAATAAATATTGTAAATGTACCTACTGCAAAACTGAATCTTATTTGTTAGTAAATATTTTCACTGTGGTTTCTTAGTACATCCAACGTAACTACATTGTTATTTAATTTTTAAACAATTTAAAGTTTACTAAGATCCCTATGAAATACAAACAGCTGAAATATGTACAGGCTACCCTACATGTTACAAGATCAAGTAACCATCCTGTATATATTGCGTCTTCGTTTTGGTGTATGGTGCCATATCTTTGAAACAGTCTGTATAGTACAGGATAAACCTAAAGTTTAGTGTATTGTCATATATAAAGTATAATAAGTAAATAGCGCACGTGTATAATTATTGGGGATAGGACCGGTTTTAGGCGGAAGCAAGGTGGACGCCTACCACCGGCGCCTAAAGGCAGTGGGCACTATCGTACCCTTTATTATTTTGAGAGGTGTTATTATTGTGGACAGCCGGCTTAAAATAATTATTGCAATAAATTTAATAGAATTGACATAAGGGTTTCCAAAATTTTTATTTTTAATTGTGGGATAACAATTAGATATATTTACAGTGCTCAACCTAACCACCTCTAGTCTACTTTCTAGAAACCTTTACCTTAACTATAGCTATTTGGTTTTACTACTTATGTTTTATATTTTGTTTACTGGTGCATTGTATATTCCAAACGAGGTCACCATTTTATGGTCATAGGGCGTAGTTTCTGGGAAATTACAGCTTATTATATTTTTAACACTACTCCTCCCATGGTTAAATGGTATTTATTCCCAGCTGCACTGACACCCCCAAGTGCATACGGCGTAAGTAATCTCTAAAGCGGATAAATATTTTAAATTTAGCTTCTTCTTCTTCTTCTTCTTCTTCTTTCATTATAGGTTTACAACCTGTTTTACTTCACCCTTCTGAAAATTTTTTTGAAGAGTCTGCTTTCAGCCCATCTTTTTGGTGGTCTTCCTGATAGTCTGTTTCCTAGAGGTTTCGAGTTCTTTGCTATCCTTATTAATCTGTTGTCGTCAGCTCTTTCTATTTGATCATTCCATTCTTTACACCTTCTCTTCACGAATTTTCCTATATCGGCAACATTACATTGGTCCCTAATCTGTTGGTTCTTTATTCTATCCATTCTGGTCTTTCCTACAATGGCCCTAAGTGTGTTCATCTCTGCAGTCCGCAAGAGTTGTTTTGTTATTTTTGTATCTGCTCTAGTTTCGGATCCATAGACTAGCGTTGGCCTGATTATAGTCTTATATATTTTCACCTTGCTGAAAACGGATAGGTATTTGTTACGCCATGTTATGTCTCTAAGTAATCCTGATATTCTGGCTCCATTCCAAGTTTGTCGTTTTACTTCTTCGTAGTTGTTTCTATCACTTGTAATGTCTACCCCTAGGTATTTAAACGTCATGATCTCCTCTATCATATACCCCTCTATCTCTAGTTTGCAGCGTATGGGATCTTTAGCGATTGTCATAGACTTTGTTTTTGTGTTTGATACAATTATATTATAAATTTTGGATGTCGTAACTATTCTATGTAAGAGCCTCTGTAGATCGTCCTCTGTATTTGCCATCAGTATTGCACCATCCGCGTAACACACCAGCTTCTGTAGCTTAGAATATATTTTTATTATAAATTGTATAACTTCTTGGTTATTTTAATAATATATTGAATATAATACATATACATTTTGTTCTTGTGTTTGTTATTATATGAAACAAGAATACCTAAGCAAAACTGCATTTTAAAAATAAAAGATTAATTTGTAAATTATTTATATGTAGGAATCATACTATAGTAAAATATTATTAACTGGTAATATAATATTATAGGCGTATATTAGGAAAACGTGTCCACGGCCTGAAAAGTCTAGCGTCGGCCCTGATTGGAGTTATCCAACTGAAGGATATATTAATGTTTCAGTCAATGGCGTTTTCTTAATTTTATATTTCGTCTTCCATTGATAGGTGGTACGATTCTTTTCAAGCAACCTGTATAGTACAGGATGAACCGAGAGTATAGTGTATAACAAAATAGAAAGTGGAAGTAAGCAGAGCATATATTTAGCTACTCAAGATAGCTCAATATAAGTGAATCAACTACAATTAATATACAAGGAGCGTCAAACATCTCATTAGTTTTTATATAGCATTTCTAATTAAAAAAAGGGAAAGTTTGAAAGGAAACAATGGAATTGTTTGATATAATATTATAATATTTTAAATATTCAAACACGTTTTGTCGTAAATTTAATTGATCAATAATTATTTTTAATATTTGGAAGGCTCCCTCTCCAGGTTACTTCTTTACTGCAATTATAATGATGACACTGATGGAGTGTTTAAATACAATGCACAATTAAAACCTAGAATAAAATTTTAATTGCACTATTTTTACAAAAAATTAATATTAATTTAATTGGTTGTTTAGCCGAAAACTGCGGACGCTGAGCAATATAGTGGCTTATGTAAACGGCCATGCTTCGAAGGGCACGTAAAGCCGTCGGTCCCGTTTGTCATACAAACATCTTTGACAATCGTAAACCATGTAGTGGAACTTATCTTCTCTGTTTGACGAGTTAGTTTAGCCTCCTGCCCATCATATGCTAAGAGGGTTTACAAAACCTACTCCAAAGTCTCTTTATTCACATTTTCTGCAAATGATAATAATTTTTAAATTATTAAATTTAAACAGCCCTATATATTTGAAAGTCAAATAATATTTTATGTAAATGAACATTTTAATGTAAACACGTAGTTTACAACCGCTTGATAGCTAATATTGCATTGTGAACCATAAACAACTAAACAGCTTTTTTATTGCATTTTTGACTATTTTGAATAATAAGTGGATAGCGGGATTGACTCGCCTTTTGTTTGCCAGTGATTCACAAGTTAACACTACAAACTGTTTTTTAAACTAATGCGTACCAAACTGTTCGATAGTATTTGGTATTATTTTATTTTTAATGGAAGGAATGTAGGTTGGACTTTTTAACAAACTCTTTGGTACCATGTTAACGTAATTCTGATACGTTTGGCAAATTAATAACTTTTTTCTATTTATTACCGTGTAAGCGGATAACATTCTGAAGATTTATGTATTGTATATTTCTCTCCAAATTCTTAAAGCTTTTGAAATGTAAATCAGTTCTGAGTTGTAAATGTGTTTATAAGTCCAGGTAAAAATCAGTGGCGGAACCAAATGGAAACGCAGAATATGTTAAATATTTTTGTATATTTTTCCTATACATTATTAATTGTTTTAAGACACACACCTTTAGTAATTTGAAATACTAAAGCAATAGCTTTAAGGATAATAAACAGTGTTTTTTAATTACTGAAGTTGTAGTAATAGAGTTTTACGCCTGTTTAGGCAAATTTGAATTAAAATTTTGAAATTAAAAAAAGTATGATGGTCGTAAGTGGTTGTAGCTATAAAAAAAATGGGATTTAAATTTAACTCTCGGCGGGCTACTACTAAATTACAATAATAAACGCCATTCTAAAGGACCATTTAAGCTTGTTGGAGCCGCCTCTAATCACCATATAAATAAAATTACCACCTAATTTAATAGACGTTCTTATTGCATTTACACCCATAAAACTAGATGTGGCTGTATTGGTTTCAAAAGGACGGATTTAATATTAAGTATCTTTTTTAAAAATTTTATAGTTTGCGGCATTCCAGAGACCGGTAATAATTATTCGATGTTATTGGTCTTATTATTGCAGTTTGGCTGTTTAATTAAGTAATAAAATATTTGCTTCAATAAAAATGTTTTACACATCTATAAACACGTTGTTGGAAGTGTTTCCAAGTTTAGAAGCTCTGATTATGATTTTATATTTAGCCTCAGTAAACGATTTTTGTTTTATAATTTTTACGGATCTTTTATGTATTTCTTAATAGAAAGTCTAGGTAATAAAACGTCAATTTGGAAGCTCCTATTTGATTTTATAACACGTTTTAGACTTTGTCTTAGATTGCTATAAATTTTATTAATTTAAAATCTTGTATTTATGTATCAGGTGCTATCTAACGAGAAGTCAACCGCCCGAAACTATATTTAGACGTTTTGAAACTTCTTTAAGAACTGAATATTTGTTGTTTCCAGAAAACGAACTAGCAGAGAGTATTCCCATGTAACGAATGTAAGAAATCTAAGCACAAACATGGGTATTAATAGAATTTCAGTTTGAAGAATTCTAAGCAAATGTATTTCATTCCTTTGCACTAGATACGAGTTACCAGTAATTTTCAAAAACATTTTTGGTAATGTTTGGTAAGCCATAGAAGTTAACCATATCATTGGACCACACTCTTCAATGAAAATTAACTGGACAACGTGACTTGGATTTTCTACAAAATATTTTACTCTGGTTGTTGGAAAATATACCATGAAAACTTTGGTACCAACATGATGACTCTCCTGCGCTTTGGGAATTACTTAAATAACGTATTTGGAGTAAATTGGATTGGATGAGGAACTGTGCATCCATGGCCACCAAGAAGTTGCAATATCACTTTACTAGAGCTTTAGGGTAATATTAAAGAAATAGTATACCAAACTCCGGTCATAAATGAGCATGGTTCACAAAATTAAATAATCGCAGCGTGTAGATCAGTTACAGCTTGCTCGATCCCGAAGATGGTTCATAAAACGAATTAAAAAATGTGTAGAAGTTGATGGAGACAAATTTGAACATCTATTAATTATTATTATATTACCTGTGCTATTTATTTTTTTGTTGTTTTCCGCTTGTACGGTTGCACCAATGGGCGCTGTAATTGTAATATAGTAATATATAGTTAATATGAGTAAAACTATTAATTATTACAGTAAGAGATACTCATTTCCATACTAAAAAAATTTAATAATTTCACTTGCTGTGATACATGTATGTTGTGTTCTGACAACCACGGGAGACAACACCAAGTGAGGACAACTTAGTTGACCCACCCTATATAACACAAATAAATAAAAATGTAAAACTATCCAAAATATGTTTGTAAATGCTACTATTTTGAAACATAATTGTAGGTAGGTAGTCGTAAACGTTTGTATTTTGCAGTTTTAAACATAATATTCAATAATTAAGGTTTCCTCAAAAATTACCTAAATTTTGTATCTAACGCAAAATTGTCCGTTTTTGGGATTTATTATTAATATTGTAAACTTGCACAATTTGAAACTTGTTTAACAATAATAATAATAAGTTTACAACAAAATATGAAGTTCATGTTTAGCTTGACGGAGATCTCAATGTTTAGTAATGCTAATGTTGAATGGTTGAACTGGATTGAAAGAGGAGCTGTGCATCCATGGCATCCAAAAAATTGTTGAGAGAGTTAAAATTAAAATTTTAAAGTTTTATTCACACACAATTTCCCAATTCGGCTTGCAACCGTGGGATCTTAATGCTAAAAAACCTTCTCTGAAATTTCGGTCGTTCGGATTCGACATTAAACTGTAAGTCCCCCGTGTTTCTACCTTAGCGCTGAGGAGAAACACGTGTCAGAGAAGAGGCCGATGCCCAGCAGTGGGACGGAAAGGCTGTTGATGATGATGATGATGATGATTCGTTTAGTATGAGATTTCTAAACATTATCATTTTATATTTATTGAAACACACTTTTACTTCAGTATTGTCGACATTATACATGATTTTGATAGCGTTTAAGTTTGGCGAAGTTACTGGCCAGAAAATTTTATTTAAAAGAAAAACTGTTTTATAATTGTTTGAATTAATAAACACAGTTCGAACTTTTCAGGCTTTCTGACAATATTTTAAATATTATTATTTCTACTAGGTATATCACATGAAGATTACGCGTGGACCCAGCCAGAAAACGTGTTTAATAACAACAATTTTATTCTCAGAATTACTGATATTATGGATGTATTTTGATTGTATCTCCACTTTTCCAGCAAATCGTTATGGAAAACAGTACATCGTTTACGAAACCTAAAATGTTCTTCTTTCTTTTTAGTACCTACGTAGGATATAGGGGCAAATTATGAAGGATCTTTGGTTGTAATTGGTAAATGTGTATTTTCTCTCAACAGGTTTATTCGAAATAAAGCATGAAATTGGTGATTACAGTACAGAAAGTTGTGTAATGTGAAGTCTTGTAGATTTGATTATCGGGTTTTATAATGCAAATATTTAAAACAATTTAATTCAATATATGACACCGAAAATAGATTCATACTTGCCATTTTCAATTTACAAACGAAGTTTTAAAGAGAATACCCGAAAGATATCCTTCGCCAACTTGATTTGGTTAAGCTATTAAGTTTTCACATTTCCCATCTCAATGTATATTTTTTTTATGAAGCTGTCACAGGCCTTAGAGGCCCATCGCTTTTGGTGTGAGACAAGGCTAAGTTAGTTTGTGCAATGCACAACAGGGCCCGACTCTGCGGGTTACGGTGTTGGTGCGAAACCATGCTTGGCTTGCCTGTTGTGTGTGAATGTTTTTGTTTATGGTCTTGTTACTCCTCTAATGCGACCGTAATTCGAGGAGTGCCATTAATTTGATCCCCAATGGCAAGACCGGGACCCAGTACCGACCACTCAGGGAATTAGAAAAATTTCCGACCCTGGGGAGATTACAAACCGGGAAGCGTTTGGACTATTACATCCAAAGCTTGGCTCTCTACCACTGAGCCACACCCCCCCCCCCCGCTATCACAACGTATATAAATATATCACAACGTATATAAATATATTAATTTCTTTGAGTATAAGAATTTTCACGTCATTTAAATTGTAAACTTATGTTATATAAGTTTTGTTCTTACAGCACTCTACATGAATAAATCGCAGAATCACGACTAAAGTGTGATATTACGCGATTTGCAAATAGGGATCTCAAAGTGTGTATTGAGTGGCCAGTTGTAAGGGCTGCCTCACCGTCGTGTTGATACCAGAATCTAGGCGAATGCAACGACCAGGAACTCCTTTTTGAAGATACCTTCACTGTAGAAGATCGATGTATTTAAAAATGCAGATAGCCTAGAAAGGCTATAATTAGCTCAGCATTTTGCTCATTTCTATTTGGGAATATCAAATAATTCAGTGCAAAGAAGCGCAATGAAAAATAAAACCCTGCCATTTAAGTTGGGCCCAACTTTGATCGGATTAGCAGGTTTCATATATTAATATGAAAATGACTTCCATAGGTAATATTTCGAAGTTGAAAAAGCATTTGCAATAATTTATTCATGAGATAATTTGAAATCTCTAATTTACATATTAGTGAATTGCAAATGTAATGCAAATATTTAACAGGGTATTTTGTTTCCACATGTGACTTACCCCGAATAATAATATAGTGTGAATTATTAGTAATATGTAGTCTGATGGTAACTAAGTTGGCAGAGCGCTAGCTTTCTGGGCAAAACGTCGATTATATCTTAGGTTCGGTTTCCCACCATTAGTTAATAAACATCTTGTGTTGCAACCCACTACACACAATTCTTGAACCCCGTTTGCAACCGTGGGGTGTTAATGTTAAAAAACTTCTTTGGAAATTCTCGTTCTGATTCGATGTTAAACTGTAAGTCCGCCGTGTTTCTACAATAGCGTGCTGAGGAGAGCACATGGCACACAAAGAAGCCGGTGTCCAGCAATGGGACAAAGAGGTTGTTAACGATTAGTAATATGGAAATCATATTTTCTTTTAGCGATCATTTGTCAGTATCGGTTATGTTCTAACAGCAAAACAGCAGCCAATTTTACATAAACACGAACGCAACGTTGCCACACATTTATAATGGAAAATATTTTGTAGAAGCCGCCGTTGTGTTGGTATTGCTCCAGTTCTTTTTACGGCCAACAATTTAATTAGTACATTTCCAAAATGGTTGAGATAACGTAGAATAATTCGATCGATACCCGTGATAATTGTACGAAATCGTTGATTTAAACATAAAAATGTGTAAAAATGTGACAAATAATATGAAGCAGAATAGGATGTGCGTATTAGCAAAAAATAATAAGAGTAGTAATTTAAATCAGAGGTGTTCAACCCGCCGCCCACCTAGCAATAGGCTGCCGCCCGCGACCCTTTTCAGACAAAACTTTACTGAAGGCGCATATTAAAAAATAGTCCCATTTATCAAGTAAGCAGCGTTCCCAATAATCAAAACAGCAAAAAGACAAAGTGCCAGGTCACCTTCGAAACACCTCAAAAATTAAACTTTGGAAACCCTTTACCAACACGATATTGGATCACCTAAACACGTATTTTGGCAACTAAACTGCCATCTTCAGTAGGAACTTGAATTAAGTAAAGTAACTTCCTATATTGGACTTCAATTGTTGTCTTGGTGGAGGACTTATATCCAGAGGTATTCCTCAGCCAAGTTACTTTAGTTAGTTCAAGTTCTTACTGAAGATGGCAGTTTAGTTACCGAAATACGTATTTAGGTGTTCTAAATCTATTGTTAGTAAGGGGGTTTCCAAAGTTTATTTACTAAACCACCGTCTCCAATCAATCCTACTTCAATAATTACCAGCTTCAGTTGTTTCCTAACAATATCAAAGGATATCGCGCCTTCCGCTGTCAAAAAACTGCTGCAGTACCTATCCTTCGAACTGTTTATAGAAGATTGATCTATGCATCGAGCCGCCGACCCAACCACGACCAGAAACAGTGAGAACGATAAAAAATTAGGCGGCCTAGATGTATGAGGTGTGTTCAATCGAAACCCATCTTTGCTTTATAAAAAAATTATTCAACAGTTTCATTACAAATAATTACCGTCGCAGTTAAGGCACCCATCCCATTGTTTTACTAACCGACGTATACCCTGCTCATAGAATTTTTGTGGCTGCTGATTGATGAAGTCTTCCACAGCTATCTGTACCTACTTCTGCGTCAGACTCAACATTTTAACGACTTTTTCAGTGGTCCAAAAATATGGAAATGGCAAGGCGATAGACCCGGGCTATAGGGTGGATGCTCTAAAACCCCCAATTTCTTTCGTTGAAGATTTTGTTTTACTACATTAGCAACATGAGGCCTAGCATTGTCGTGCAGCAAAATGAGCCCACGGGTAAGTTTTCCTGGATGTTTCCGTCTTATTGATGCTTGATGAAGCTTGTTCAAAGTTTCACTGTACAGATTTGCATTGACATTTCCTGCAGGTTCCTTAAACTCTATCAACATGGGTTTATTATGGTGGAATAAAAATGTTAACATAACATTGCCTGCAGAAGGTTGTGCTTAAAACTTCTATAACTATAACTATAACTTACTGGATGGCTCGTAGTAATGGTACCATGTTTCGTGACCAGTAACTATTGATTGAAGATTGTCACCATTTTGCCTATAGTTTGTGAGGTGTTGCAGAGATAAGCCCATTCGCAAGCATTTTTGTTCATTAAACAAGAGACGAGGAATCCATTGGGAAGAAACTTTGCTATAACCCAGATTACGAACAATCCTATGGACAGATCTTACACTCGCACCAACGATTTCTGAAATTTTTCTAATTGAAATTTGGCGATTTTATCTAATAAGGCATTCCACACATGCCATATTGTTTTCTGTTAATGCAGTACACAGTGCAGCTGGTCGCGGCTTATCCATAGTCTCCTGTTTTCCATTTTTACATTTTCGGCACCATTCCTTCACAGCTGGGTACGCAATGCCATTTCCATACACTGCTTGCAGTGGCGTATGAGTCTGCAATGGCTGCACATCCTCAGCGCATAAAATTGTAGGACCGCAAGCTGATCAAACTTGGACGGATTTTAAACAATAAACGCCATTTCCAAATTGAAGTTTTAAAAGTAAGAATTAAATTCAAACGCCAGAAACTTATTAACGTGTTGCTTACAAACGCTACAAACATTAACAAACGTCATTTGAATTATTGCATTTGTTTTTAAGGCTATGTTGATCTAAGATGGATTTCACTTGAACAAGCCTCGTATAATAGGCGCGTCATACACAATAAATAATAAAAAATTAGTGCGTGTGTATATGAAGTTCATACGATTTTGGACCGCTGCCCGTCAGATTTGGCCCACCTCTCATAAATGTAAGCTGCCACTGATTTAAATGAATTGGTGGTAGACCATTTTGTGAATCAGAAAGAAAGACATACAAATTTAAATTATAAGACTATGAATAACAGATAAGCTTTTTTCATTTATATTTGTATAGCGGGTGTTCATGAGCGGCTACGATTTATAAAGATATGATAACACGAAATTGGTAAACATAAGTATATATACTGCTGATGTAACAACGATACTATGAAAAATTTGGAAAAAATAAAGTTTGATAACTGCAACTTTGCACTTTTTGACTATAGATATGATTTTGGTGTAACTTTTGCCTGCTCACCTGTACCTTATACAGGGAGTTTTCTGAGCGAGTACGACCCACGAGTACCGGTTGGATTAGGAAATTAGATGTGATGGGTTGCAGCACAAGATTATAATACGCTGCGTTGTAATGCTGGGGAATTAAATCTACGCTATAATCGAAGTTATACCCAGAAAGCAAACTGTCTACTAATGAAATCACCTGCACACCCTGGTACCACCTACGCGGTCTTATATTGAAATTTACTTTTGTTACAATGTGTCGCAAAGCAAATATAAATAAATATCCCCTGTTAGGATTGATCACTATGGGAGAGTAGATCAACAACCCCCCTTATGGGGAAGGCTCTTGCCCAACAATGGGATGTTGCGGGCTATTACAAAAAAATGTGATGTTAAGGCAGTCGTGGGCTAGAGGTTAGCGCGTTAGATTTCAACGCTGTAGGTCCTGGGATTAATTCCCGGAACCGGAACATCGGATTTTTAACGGCCGTTCTCCCTCGTAAGGCAAGGGGAAACCATCGAGATATTCTGCCTAATAAATCTTCTCTGAAGTAGAAGTGTTTATACTTCCCGTGGTTCAGAGTCCACGTTAAGCTGTAGGTCCTCTACATCTGTGGCATTCTAAACGCGCAACACAGGCGTAGGAGAGGAGATCGCTACGTCTCGTAAGAGATAAAGCACTCTAAGAAGAAGAATGTGATGTTGGGGTTTTCTGAATTCGAATAAATATTGTTAAAATTTTTGTTTGAGGTATACTTAAGCCAGTAAACTGCGAAACATGTCAAACAGACATTTCCGATTCATGCGATAATAAAAATTTAAATATTGCAGTATCCTATGTTTGTATTTTGGGTTACCTGTTTTTGGAACGTTAGGTCAGTACTCTCCCGTAAATCACCTCGTATATTGTTCACATTGCCTCATTAATAAATTTCCTCATTTTCTTTAAATAAATTCGGAAATTGTTCGGTAAATATAGCTTTTATTCCAAGGCAATCAAATGCCTGAATGTCCATTATTTTAGGCTTCACTTTCCAACGGCTTATACTTTTTCCGTGTTTACATGGGTGGGATTTATTCGTGTTTTAGATTAGATTTGCGTTTTCTTGTTGGTTAATGAAATCATTGTACAAAAATTGATATGATATTCAAATACGGAACAAGAGAGTGTCGTTAGAATATCTTTATCATTAGGGTTTAAAGTTCATGTGAACTGTTTCATAATTATTATACAATTGAATATTTAGGTGTCCTAAAACAGAATCTAAATATTGCATCAAATTTGCCACATCATGTATAACATCTAAATCATTAGTACCAATTGTGAAAATAAATTATTAGAACACTATTTTTTACAGCTTCTAGTTTAGGTCAGGCGAATTTGTAGGCTATTGAGTTTCATCGAAGCAACCAGTTACGCAATCTTTGAAACACTGTTTGATATTCCCATAAACATAAACGTAAAGCGGAAACATAGCGTAGAACATAAATTTTAATACCGTTCATAAGATTAAATTACTACTCTGTTGCTACAGTAGAGGTGTAGGTGTAAACCATAAGGAAAACTTCAGTCATATAATTTGTAAAAACCCGTTAAAGTCTATCCTTGTTTTTATACTACAATTTTCTTCTGATAGAAAGCTAAATGTTACTTCGCATTTGGTTTATTTCAGTATCAACATAAAACCGCATACACTGTGGAAATATAGTCTAACGTAGAATATCATTCTAAACATTATGATTAATTTAATTTTATTATCACATTTAAAGTGTTTGTGAGGTTTTTCCGCTTCTTTTGAGACTGGGGGTTCTGGGAATTGGACCAATAATAAATTTTCCTATTAATTTGGGTATTTTCCGTTTCATTTGAATTTTTACCACATTTTTAAATCTTATGTAGCTTTCATTTAAAACATTCTTCATGGTAATATATTTTTTAATTTTACATTTAAATGGTGTAAATTAATTAAATTAATAATATTTTTACATACCAGGTCGTGTAGCAAAGGGCCTTATAGGTTGCACTGTATAAATGTTGCCGTTTGCAGTTGCTCCGAAGCTTTGATGGTGTCCAAAAATGTCCGTATGTTCGCGTCCAGCATTTCCGCTAGGACTTAACCTGCAGCACCGGAACAAGGAAGTTACACAATCGGAACACGGAATAGCTATTGTTGGTAAAGGTTTTGCTAGGTGATGTAACAGTTGGGGGACTTCCCCAGAAGCTGGATGCGAATCCGACGCCAAAAGGCGGTCTATTCCAAATTTCAACTGCGTGGGTTGCTTTTCCATCCTGACATTAATTGATGTGTCGTTCTTTTGCAAATCCATTACAAATAATTTTTGATTAAATTAACACTTATTTATGGCAGTTTATTTCACAGCATTTAAGAAAAACTGGAAGTTATAGATTAAAAAACACTGTTTTGTCTTGGTTTTTCGAAGTAGTATGAAGCCTGGACTATTTACACATAAGGCACTTGTAACTGACAGCTGTTAGCGATAATCGGACGCTAATCGGTGGCTAATCGTTCACTAATGGAGCGTTGCACGCGCCTGCCTCCGTTGTTGGTCCAGGGAGGAGCAATCTTTGGTGTTTATCTCATTGGTTTCTTCTTCTCGTGTTCGAGGCGGTGTCAGCAACATTCGCAGTATACTTAGCAATGTTTTCTAGCTTTCAGTGGCGTAAACGGTCATTAACTCATTAGTAATTAATTTTTATTATGTTCACTGTTGCTTGATTGGGTTTCCTATAAACACGTGCGTGCACAGAAGCAATAAGCAACGTACGTGACATTTTCATAAATCAGGTATAATAAGAAACACTATCTCTGCAAATTATCTCGGCACTTGATTTAAGCGACGAAATTTGCTAATTATTACAGTTCTATGTAGTTTATTATTCTGTGGTAAATATTACAATATCAGCCAAGTGTGGATACTTTGTATATGGAATTTATATACCTGGAAAATTTAAAAATACCCTGTAAAATCTGCTAGCACAACATATATGATTTATGTTTGAGTTCGTTGGCTTAAAAAACATGTTATTAACTTTTTACCAGATATAGGATATAATTAAAAAATAAACAATTATGCAGTAAACATGTACAGGATATTGGATAAAAGGGGACTAATAAAGAAGAAAAAAAAAACTCTGCAAAATGTATATAATAATATGTTGCTTTAATATTATTAAATAATAGTTGTCTTAATCTACTAATTCGTTTATCCTTGATTATTAATTAATTATTTAA
>JABXWE010012731.1:0-14360 GCA_014611495.1 Limonius californicus
AAATTCAAAAATGGCATTAAATTCGCGTCAAAATTCTGCCCAACTTTGGTAATTTAACCGACTCTGTAACTCTTATAATAACAAAGTTACCCATACAACACGGGTAGATTATTGTCACCCTGTATAGTTGCACAAATATAATGCAACAACATATGTGATTAAATGAATATCCAAAGGCACTTGAAACATGTAATACTTCATAAATAAATGACATAGGGGAGACCGGGGATGGTTTGGACACGGGGTAACAATGGACAGGTTCAAATTTGTTGCCCTAATGTAAATTTTACTGCCGCGACCAGTTGTACATGTTGGCAGCACTGCAAGAGACTAACCGACAAAAGCATATGGCGCCCCTTTGTAACTGTTAGTTTTACAGAACATAATCAAATTCCAACTCCTCTGATGTAGCTTTTTAAGGTAAGAACGTAAGTTTTTTCTGTACCCTAGTTGAATGTTTTGTGTTTGGTGTTCATTTGTATGGAACGGTAACTAGTAGGAATTTATTTATGCATGATTCAAAACGATGCAATATTTAGTTCAGATTTTATAGCCAGAAATGTGTGATTACGTCATTTGGATGGGGTGGACAGGGTGTCCATTGTATCCCCGATATTTCTGTTAATATTTAACACTGCCTTGCCTATTCCAGATGCCACGGGAATTTAAAAGGAAAACTGATGCAACCTTTCCAGAAGGTGATCTACAGCAGGCTGTGGAAGATGTGTTAGAGAATTATGGGAGTTTGCGCCATGTGGCAGCCATTCGGAAAGTGACAAAGTCCCGCCTGGCCCTTTATGTAAAGAAAGTCAGAGAAATGGGCCTAGACACTCTGTCATTTAAACCAAACTTCCATAGTAGACTGGTTTTCTCAGACCAAATGGAGAATGTACTGGCGGAGTATTTACTAAAATGCTCAAAAATGTTTTACAGAGCGACACCGAATAAATGCAAACAAATAGCTTTACAATTTGCTGAAAAAAACAAGCTAAAATTTCCTGAAACCTGGAAAGAAAAAGGTCAAGCTGGTAATGACTGGTTCACGGTTTTATGAAGAGGAACCCTACGTTATCCATTAGAAAACCTGAGGCAAATTCTCTTGCCAGAATGACTACCTTCAACAAAACCACGGTAGGCGATTTCTTTGACAAATTGGACAATATTATGCAAAGGAAGAAGTTTCAACCTTCCAATATATTTAACCTTGATGAAACTGGAGTGATGACTGTGCCTCCGGTAGCCAAAGTAATTGGCAAAAGAGTGAAAAGCAAGTTGGCCAAGTGACATCGAGAGAGCGAGGAGAACTAATGACCCAAGTGGGTATAATTCGTGCCAATGGTAATTCTTTACCTCCCGTGTTCGTTTTCCCATGTGCCCGCTTCGACAAACTGCGAATGATGGCTGGGGCAGCATTTGGAGCCTTAGGACTTGTCCACAAATCTGGTTGGATGACCACCGAAAACTTCGTATTAGTATTAAAATTTTTCAAAGGCAATGTGAGGTGTGATAAAAAAACATCCCGTGCTGCTACTGATGGACAATCACGAGTCTCATCTCAGTTTGGAAGGTGTTAATTTCTGCTGAAACAATGGTATCACAATTTTGACACTTCTAACCACTTACAACCCCTGGACCGTTGCTTGTTTGGCCCTTTCAAAAATACTACAGTGAAGCAGTCCATTCATGGATGTTGGGCCATCCCAAGCAAACCCTGTCAATCGATGCGCTTCCTGAGCTGTGCTACAAAGCTTGGGATTGATCTGCAACTCCTGAAAACGTGAAATCAGGTTTTCTGAAATGTGGTATTTCACCGTTTAATAGAAACATTTTCCAAGATCACGATTTTCTCTGCTCTGCCATCTCAGATCGTCCAGATCCTTCTTCTGACCCTCCCTTTCCCAGCTCTTCTTCGGAACCTGTTGAGTCAACATTGGAAGAAGCTAACAGAGACACTGTTGCTGTGGAACCCCCCGTCACTGTTAACGGTCCTGCAGAGGCTCATCCACCAACCCCTGAGTCGAGTCATCAGTTTCCTACACCAATTGCTTTTATGTTGGCGCAGTTCATTTCTCCAGAACAAATAACTCCATACCCAAAAGCTAAGACAAGGAAGTTGACTAAGGGTGGTAGAAAGCATGGGAAGAGTATGATCGCCACAGATACACCGGAAAAGAACTTGAAAAAAAGGAGAAAATGAAGATGGCAAAGAAAGCCAAGGTCGTGAAGAAAAAAGTAGTTTTCGAAGAAGACTCCTCAGATGAAGACATGGGAGAAGTCATCACGAAGAATTCTTCTTCTGATTGGGAAGAGGACGACGAAAGTGACGAGTACCTTAAAAGCACCAACGATGATGTAGAAGGCGACTTCTTAATTGTAAAAGTTTCGTCGAAAAAAGGCAAGTTTGCAATGAATTTTGTGGCAAAAGTAGAAAGTAAGTAGCGAGACGGGATAGAAGACAAGCGTCCCAGATTCAAGGATATGTTGTATTTCAACACTGACCTGTCAGGATTCTGTCTGCAGTAACTTATTTTGATAACCTTCTGTACTTTTATATTTAGAAAACATGCTAATTAGAAAGATTTCTGTTACTTAATTGCTGTTCGTGTGCTCCTAACTACATGTCCATAACATACCCGGGTGGACACATGTAGCACCTCTAATTTCCGGCTCTTTTCTGAAAAAATTTTACTCTTGGAAAGTTTATTATGAGGAAATGAACTCAAAGGACTACTCTAAACATTAGTCTAAAAACAAAAAAAAATTCTTAAGAATAAAAAATAAAAACCCAAAAAGTGTCCAAACCATCCCCGGTCTCCCCTGTTGTGTTTGTTAATGTTAATAGAATATAATTACTATAGTACAACTAACGTTTCAAATAGATTAATTTGTAAAGTGTCATGTTATTCTGGTAAACCCTGTATATACAGGTGTTAGTAACAGTTGGGCCATTGAATTTGTTACATTTTAGGTTATCAAAATTTGGTGTAGGTACAAAATATTGAGCTAACAAACTACTATCTTGTAGTGCAGATTACTGGAATAGTTGGAAATAACATCAAATTGCTTTTTTTAAATTTAAAACAAGGCATTTTTTTAAATCTATGTAAGATTTCTTTTTTGCATAATAAATAAAAGGAACAGAACAATAAAGGCAAAGATGCAAATGCAGGTTCGCGGTACAGTTCCATTTTTAAATTAAAAAATTCAAAGCAGGCAGTGATTTGGCATTACTTTAATAGCATAATTTTCACTTTTCGGTGCTGAAGCCAAAATAACTTTAATTATCAAATATCCTTCTAAAATTCTCAGTATTGCCTTTGATAAGTAAATAAAACCTTATTTTTATTAATTCTACATAAAATTTGCTTCTGCTTAAAATGTTCTTTCAGAAGATTCTTTGTAAAATGCTACATAGAATTCAAAAAATTAGCTCCAACACCAGTGAAAGACAAACGCAAAATTTTACTCTGATATAATATGTTCAATGTAAGCACTGCTAGTAAAGTGATTTCATGAAGAGTAAGATAATTGTTCACCATATCAAGGAAACATTCAAATTTTGTTATGTTCATTTGAATTTGCCACTTCATCTGAATTAAACGCATATTTTAATTGTGCTCCATAGGAATCAAAATTCTATTTTAATTGCCGTTCTTATGTTGATTACAGTTTTCGTTATTTTTTTTAAGATTGAGTTATGGGAGGCTACTTTCGCAAAGTTTTAGAAAGTTCCCTTTGTAGGCTAGATTTGCCAATCAAAAACAATTTTTGGGATTCTGCATCGACATGTTTCTCGGAAGTCGCACGTATTATTTTGTTCCAGAACAAACTGGGCTTGGGTGGATGTTTTGCGCCGAGGGGAAATTCAGTGGACGCTAGACTTTGGGAGTTAACAGACGTATTTTTGAATATCAGGTTTTGCTTCGCGGCTCGTCTGCTAATTGAGTTATCGTATCGTATGTTTGCATTAGGCAAAAGAATCTCGACCGAGTCGAATTATATATAAATATTAGCAGAGTGCCAAAATCTTGTTACGGGTCAAACGAGCATTTTCGTCGACCCGCAACAGGGTTGGTAGAAAAAGGCCTACAGCTTAGCTCAGAGGAGTAGGGGTGGTTCACGGAAACAGCTTAAGGGAAGAAATCTTCCTAGTTGTGTACAGGGTATGTCAAAATTAACGGGCGCCACCTTCCAAATCACAGCAGATTAGCAGTTCTCGTGGAAGGGCGAGAAGCCAGCAGCTTACGGGAATCGGACTCACCTTTATTGTGCCTCCTCCTGTATGTAAAGCTTGCAAAGTTCATGCACACAAGGATAAAAATACACAAAAATAGAAGATGTGGTAAACTTTCAAGGCAGATATAATTAAACTATTTGAAATAAATCACACAATAAAAAAATGGCATAGCAAATGGTAATGTTTACGGTTCAATACTACAAAAGGTTAGTTGAACGTTCAAACCAAGGCTCGCCATCCCTGGCTTACGGCATTTAAATTCTTAAGACAAAGCTACGCAGCCAGTGGCGTCTGAGTTTACAACAAAAATACAGTCTATAATTACTTTTTACAATTAACAGGAAAATGACAATTGACGACTGAGGGTCGCTTTTTGCCGCATCAAAAAAAAGGTTCAATCACTTGAAATTGGAAAACGAAACGCGGAAAAGGTTTTTTTTTCACAACACAGTAATTACTTATTTTACCTTGATTTTCGTTGAAGGAAGTAGAGAGAGAGACAGGCACAATTTTGGCGTGTTCTTAAGATGCAGGAAAAATCCGCAGGCACAATCTGGGGTGTTCTTAGGTCCGGAAAAAAGGTAGACGATGTTCTTCGGGAAATTTCGAAACGAAATATTCGCTGCTACGCCCCTGGGGATTGGATGGCTCCCAACAGGGTTGTTTGACGGGAATTTCAGACGATTAAAACAGCTCCAAGAACCAAACTTCCACGGGTTTGAATCGCTTATATCCGATATAAATCGAGAAAACAATTTCACCGAATTGTTATTGGACCAAAGCCAACACTCTGCTAATATTTATATATAACTCGACTCAGTCGAGGTTCTTTTGCCTAACGCAAACATACGATACGATAACTCAATTAGCAAGCGAACCGCGAAGCAAAACCCGATATTCAAAAATACTTCTGTTGACTCCCAAAGTCTAGCGTCCACTGAATTTCCCCTCGCCGCAAAACATCCACCAATGCCTAATTTGTTCTGGAACAAAATAACACGTGCGACTTCCGAGAAACATGTCGATGCAGAGTCCCAAGAATTGTTTTTGATCGGCAAATCTAGCCTACAAAGGGAACTTTCTAAAGCTTTGCGAAACTAGCCCCCCATAACTCAATCTTAAAAAAATAACGAAAACTGTAATCAACATAAGAATGGCAATTAAAATAGAATTTTGATTCCTATGGAGCGGCAATTAAAATATGATTTTAATTCAGATGAAGTGGCAAAATCAAATGAACATAACAATTTTCAGAAGTATGTATTGCGTAATTTTCAGTACCAATTGAAAACTACAATTTTCAGTTTACTTATTTTATTGATAATTTACTTGTTATCAATAATACTGCAAAGAGTTTTAAACATTAACATACACTTTCATTGTAAACTTAATGTGAATTTTTATTAATCTTTTATAGCTCTTCGCATTTGCAACGTAATGGCATCAACTAAGCAGCATCACTGGTGTCAGTGAAAAGAAACCTTTTTTCTATTTTACCCTGATATTCAGTCTAATGTTATTTCTAGTATTCTTCAAAAACATGCATAGCTTCATGAACATCACTGCTGTCAGTTGATGCAAGCAATTTTTTATGTAAACCCAAAAGAACAAGTTTATTAAGGTTAAATCTATGGACTTGATTATAATTTGTGCTTTATCCACCCACAATGAAAAATTAAATTTAATTTTTTCAAGCTATCCTGAAAACTAAACATAACATCTACAATTTGAATTTGGATCCTTTGAATTGATGAAAAATTACTGTCAGTTTTATTCAACACCTTCCATAAAATCATCGAAATGTGATAAATACTATTACAAATATACCTGAGCAGTTCCATGTTCCACATCCTTACAGAAATTCTTTATATCCTCATCACACGCCTGTTTCAGTTTAGGGTCAAAGTCGATATTTTCTCTCTGCTGAAACAACTGTGCCTTAAGTTGTTGCCTGCACTCTTTTTGGACATCACTCTTAAGCCCATTAATAGTGTCATTGCGCACTTTCTCACTTAAACAGGTTACAACAGCCGCCTTTGTTCTGGCCTCTCGACAAAATCTTACTGCAAAGCTCTTGCAAGCCATTTTAAACTTATACGAAAAGTGATAATCCTTTAGAGAAACTATCTGGAAGTGTTCGATGCTGACACGACACTTGCTATTCGACTTTACATCTGGATCATTTTTGTGAGCAATTAAACACTCCATTAAGTCTCCATCGTCATTTTTAACTTCTGTGGAGCAGTGAGTGTCCATTGCCTTTTTACAGTGTGCCATGATGAAGGGATTTAAGCCTATGTATTGAGCCTCGATTTCCGTAAAATTAATAATAGCTTTCTTGCATTTATCTTTCAAGTCATCGAGATTCTTTTGAAGGCACTGCATTTCTTCACCCTTGGCTGTTTTGTCAAAACAGAACAAGGAGAGGTCTTCGAGGCAGACTTCTTCAATTTCCGGTTGAAGGTCCACATTAACCGCCCTCTGCCGCATAACTCGCCGAATTTGTTCTACACACACTGGTTTTACCTGCATGTTTTTGTCAGGATGGTATACATATCTGAAATTCAGGAAAAAAGTTTTTAACATAAATGTATTTTACTTATAAATTGAGACTTACCGGTACAAACAAGGTAAAACAAGAGGCCCAATATTAGGATTGTAATTAATTTTATTGTCCTCCCAGTCCTTACTTGCATGACACAGGCGAGTTGCATCGTCACGACAAGCTCGGTACAGTTGGGGGTCTAATTTAAAATCACGCGCCACGAAGTATTGAATTTGCATCAAAGCATCTTCACAATCTTCAGTCATATGGTCTGCCCCGATGTTATCCATCAAACAGGACATTACTCTTGCGTTTCCTCCACGTATGTCGCTGCAAGCTGCTTTTACCACAGGATTACAAGCTTCATGCAGCACTGGATCGACTCGCCAGTCTTCGCCAATGTCTGTCTCCTTTACAAGATTTTCCAGCTACATGTATAAGTTTTAAAATTAATTATTATGATATTTACAAGTGTATATTATCTATTAATAATAAATAAAAAGCTTGTTGTTGTTGTTAATATACATTTCTTTTGTATTTTGAGTTTCTGAAGAAACTCATTTACAGTTTAAATTTTTAATTTACTTTAACCTTAAGGTCTGTATGACACGGCACAGAATTTTGTTCAAAGTGTTTTTACAAAATTCTGTGTCGTGTCATACAGCAAAATTTTGTACAAAATTCTGTAGATTCATGTTCTAAAACCTACAGAATTTTATACAAAGTCGGGGTCGCAATTTTTAGTGTTTATTAACAATCATAGAGGGTAGAGATGAATATGTTTACCCCGCCTGCCGAGACTCCACGCACTTTCTCTCATCTTGCTCGCGGTTTTTATTGCCGCAGCTCGTTTGCTTTGTCGTGTGTTCATGTAAAATAAATAAATAAAGGCGCTACGAACTTATGCATTAACTGAATATTATGAAATCTTGTTAGAATTCTACTTTATCGGCAGTCACATGATTATTTTGACAAGTTTCTCACAAATGTCAACGTAATTTGCACCTATTTGTGCATGCTCACAGGCAGAATTTTATACAAAATTTTGTTCAAAGTGTTTTTACAAAATTCTTTGTCGTGTCATACAGCAAAATTTTGTACAAAATTCTGTAGATTCATGTTCTAAAACCTACAGAATTTTGTACAAAGTCGGCGTCGCAATTATTAGTGTTTATTAACAAACATAGAGGGCAGAGAAGAATATGTTTAAGACGTGTTTACCCCGCCTGCCGACACGACCCACTTACTCTTATCTCGCTCGCGTTATTTATTGCTACAGTTTGTTTGCTTCGTCGTGCGTTCATATAAAATAAATAAATAAAAGCGCTACGAACTTCTGCATTAACCTAATATTATCAAATCTTGTTAGAATTCTACTTTATCGACAGTCACGTGACTATTTTGACAGCTTTCTCACCGATGTCAATGTAATTTACACCTATTTGCGCATGCTCACAGGCAGAATGTTGTACAAAACTCTGTTCCGTGTAATACGTGTTTTATAGAATACTGTATTTGAACAAAGCTTTGAACAACATTTTGTATAAAATTCTACGCCGTGTCATACAGGCCTAATACGTGTTTTGCACATTTTGTACAATATTATGTTCAAAATTTTGTGCCGTGTCATACAGGGCTAATACTTTGTTTTGCACATTTTGTACAATATTATGTTCAAAATTTTGAACAAAATTCTGTGCCGTGTCATACAGGCCTAATGGAAATAAATTAATTTTGTTAAATAAACTGCAGCCAAAAAGGTAGCATTGGCAAGAACTATGAAATAAATACATGGATATTCTGGTAAAATAAGTTAGAGATAGATAATATAGATACTAATAGATAGTTCCGGTATCCTCACTATTCTATCTTAATTTTCAACAATATAAATGTGTTTTTTCTTTGTAATTTGTTTGTATTTGCCCGCACAATCATGAGCTTGTGATTATAAATAAAAATATACAAATATGTATTAAAATAAATGTAGAAACTGGCATTCAAAAATCGTAGATTCATTCATTAAAAAAGATCTTGTATATTTTATTTATTATTAACAACCACAATAATGTAAATATCGAGAACATGTGACTAAACTTCATACAGGGGATTTGTAAATCGGTTAACAGGCTGTAACTATATTTAATTACATTATATAATTGTTAATAACAATATCTTAATAAATTGTTTTTATGCAACAAAATGGTGTATGTCAACCATAAATACTAGCTGCAAATTTTATATACTAGCTTATAAGACTAGTATGACAAGACATAGAATTTTGTAGTTAGTATTTTTATAAAATTATGTCGTGTCATACACCTAAATTTTATGCAAAATTCTGTGCATTCATGCTCTAAAATCCACAGAATTTTGTTCAGAATCGACGTCGTATCTATGCGCAAACGAGTAATTTTAACCCTGCCCACACTTAATATATCTTATAAACACCAAGAAAACGTACCTAAAAATGTAGAAAAATAATACAAGACTCCAACAAATTAATAAGATTCGTGGTTGTGTAAACAATTATTATGAAACCTTGATAGAATTCCACATTACACAGTCACATCATTATTTTTGAATTTACTCATAGATATCAACGTAATTTTAATTTATTTGGGCATGCTCACAGACAATTTACAAAATAATCATGTGACTGTGGATAATGTAGAATTCTACCAGGGTACCATAGTATTACGTTGATGCGCACGTTCGTAGATTTATTTATTTATTTTACGTAAGGCAAAACAAACAAACTGCAGCAATAAAGAATGCGAGCGAGATAAAAGAAAGTGTGGTTAGTATCCGCGCGGCGTCGTAAATACGTGGTAAAACATTTTCTCTACGACTATAATATAATGTATTCGTTGCATATACCTTTTTAGTTGAAGAATGATAGATATTCTCCATTTTCGTTGGATTCTGTTCTCTATTTCGGTGGGATTCTGTATCAGAATCCAACGATAAATTGCGGAACCGGAAGCTAATGGGCGTGGCATGTTAGCGCTTGGGATCTCCCATTTTTTTTGAAGTAACTGTCAAAACAGTTTTAAATTTTCGTATTCGTAAAAACAGTAAGAACTAGGTATGAATAATTCAGATAGCGAAAACGCTGAAATATGTTCGCCACCAGAAATAACGGAAACCGCGAAAACGACGTGTATTAATTTACTGCCGAAGAAATCGCAGAAACAGTACACAATGTTGTACACGGCGTAAAATGGTTGTGGCTAGTGAACCGACATACGTCCATCTACAGCAAAATTTTTATTATACTGATTCGGACCAAAAATTGTAACTTCCTATGAAATAGTCGTAGAGAAAGTATAGTCTCCTACTCGTGAAGAATGGCAGCTATTATTCACTCGGAGGATTTTCATCCTTGTGAATAATAGCTGCCATTCTACACTCGTTGAAGAATATAGGTACTATACCCCTCAGCCTTTCGTGATCATTGGTGAACACCACAAAATACTCGTTTGTGCATCGATGCGACGCGATTCTGTAGATT
Organism: Limonius californicus; assembly: GCA_014611495.1. Lineage (NCBI taxonomy): Eukaryota > Metazoa > Arthropoda > Insecta > Coleoptera > Elateridae > Limonius > Limonius californicus. The sequence continues at coordinate 10,294 of JABXWE010012731.1, forward strand.
TTAGAGCATAAATGTACAGAATTGTGTACAATATTTTGGTGTATAACACGACACAGAATTTTGTAAAAACACTTTGTACAAAATTTTGTGTCGTGTTATACTAGCCTAACACTGGATTTTTAAAGAGAACGGCCTATATATTTTTATATCCTACTTGAAATCGACGCTAAAAATACTGCATCTTAGCAGATTTTATCAATATTTTAGAGCAGATACCTTTGTTCTTTCTTTCTTATCATTTCCTCTTTTACTTTTCGGTAGAATTGTATTTTTTTCAGTAGGGCATGATTTATTTATAATCAGTAAGAATAAAACCAGAAATGTAAATCGAATGCTATCGCTTCTAAGTTTACCACAAGTGATTAAACCGGGAGATAAACCATGTAGACGGTGGGTATACATCAAGAAGGGGGGCGGATGTCCGTGGCAAAATAATTGAACTTTTTTACGTATTATTCGATAAGGAACAATATTTTCGTTTACACGGGAAAAACTGTAGCCAGTTCAGCAAGAAACTTGACATTCCTATAGTAAACACAATTTAGACTCTTTGTTGCACGATGTCATTATTACATATAATGGGGATTCTTTGCGAATCGGGTTTTTTAATTATTTTAAAAACTTAGCTAAACTAAATAAAATAACGCCCTAATGTCAGCAACTGATAACAGTTGAAAACAGTATCAGTACTCTGCTATCCTTATATGTGATATCAGTTGGAAGTACTTTTGTTTCTATTTAGATTTTACGTGAATACTGCACCAATCTGAATGGACAGACCAAATTCACAGTACTTTTTAAGTATCTTACAAGAACTTATAAATAACGATTTTTTCAAAATTGAGCGTTACAGAGAACAATGTGACTTTTTGCCGGGCGTTCGTGGAGTTTGGACGCGTCCAGCTGTGCTCCGCTAAAGAGTTTGAAAAATAGCTGCAAATAAGCTTGTTTGGTGGATCTGTAGGGTACATACCTACGTTTAGTGCATGTTTTAAAACACAAGTTGCTTAGAATAGATTAATTATTATAATTAAAATAAAGTGTTAGTTGTGTTTGTCCAGCTGGCCTTAATTTCAAATCAGTAAAGTTTTCATAAGTTGTTTTATTCGCTAATCCGCGTTAATGCGAGCCCTTGGAAAACAAACGTTCTTAAATTAATTCACTTTATCTCTAAATTTGTTTAGCTGGTCTTAATTATTTAATTCAGTTACTGGACTTCTTGAACCGCTGTTTGCGACGGGCGAGTGAACGGGCGTGCATTGGGTGTTCTCGGGCAAAATTGTTTAGATTATTTCGATGTGTATAAACAATCAAGCGAATCTGCGATCGCCTGCTCTATCGGCGAACCGATCAAACAGCGGAAAAGACAGCAAGGACGAGGGAGGAGGAAGTAGAGAAAACTAAGTGATCTTGTAGTCTGGTTTTGTAGTAGTGTAGTCTAGTCGGATCTAATATGTATATATATAATCAAATCAAACGGGGGATTTTATAACAAGTGCATGAAAGCGCAGGAAAGTCAGTACAAGGGGATAGGCCTCAAGGGTGGGTTCAGCATGTAAAAACCTTTGCGGAACAGAGGAGAAAGCGGGCCGACAAAAACGTCGTGTCAATTAAAAACCGAATTCTTGGGATAAGGCCATAAATTTCAATCGAGGGTTACACAATTCGACTGGGACCAAAAATTCCAAGAAGTAAGGGGCACTTCTAGTAAATGGGTCGATTTTGGACACAGGCCAGATAGTAAAATTTGACTTTTGTTATTCATTGCGGGTAAATCTACTGTATTTCATTGTCAATCAGACAGTGTTTTAAAAAATTCGCAGTGTGGGGTAGTTAATAAGCAGAAACGTAGTAAATACGCCGATTTTGAACTCATGCAATTAAGTAACATTTGATTTTGGATTTTCATTGCGTGTAAACCTACAGCATATCATGTGAATCAGATAGAGTTCATAAATTCGCACTATTGTAGGCAATTGTAATCTTTTAACGTAATAAATGAATTGTAAACGTTAATCTCATTAAATCTAATTTTACTTATTTAATTTTATTCTATTGTATTTTAAATTTTAAATTTAAATTTAACTCAGAGACCGCAAATTAGGTAGGTCCGATATCTAACATTACGGGATGACGTCAAGCAGAACCAGTCTATCAGAAGGTACGACGACACACACGGAAGACCACACAACAGTAAACCCGCGGCAATTATCAAAGCAGGAATCACAATACCGGCCATGGAACAGGAAACAGTATTTACGGACAGACACAAATTGACGGTGCGGAAAATTCCAGGAGATGGAAACTGTTTATTCACCTCGACAGCAGACCAAAACACAGTGGGCACAGCACCGCGGGATCAGCTCAAACAGGAAGCTTTCAACTTAAGAAAAAAATCGTGTCATACATCAGAGGAAATTTATATGGGCACATATTCTAAGAAGACCTGCCAACCATCCTCTGCAGTAAGCTTATGCCATGCAAACAGAAGAAAAGAAGATCGGAAGACCATGCTACACGTAGAATACATCATTGGAGAGGGACATACAAAACACCGGCATACCTAAAGAGACATGGGAGGACTGGGCACGAAGAAAAGAGAATATCCGGAGAGAGGTAAGAAGAGTATACGCACTGATTGAAGAATCCGATCAAGAATCGACTGAAGAAGAACAGGATAACGAAGAAAAAGCAGTAAGAGGGCGAAGAAGGGGAAAACAAAGTAGAAGGAACGAAACAAGTACCAGTGGGAAAGAAAACGATAGACTTCGAGTCGACAACTGCAGAGGGGAGGGCTGGAAAAGAAGAAAGAAGAATCGAGAGTCGACATTAAAATTAAGTGGAAAAATATGATTTGGGGTTAATATTAAGTTATTAGCTATTAGGAAACTAAGATAGGTGGAATCTGTTACTTTAGAACAATAGGTAGATAACAGATACGAACAATGTAAAACTTTGATACCAAAGTTTATTAGGGTTAAATGCATAATCGCATAACGGTCCCGGTTACGTACTCAAAATCCAGCGGCAGCGGTGCCTTGCGGTATACATTGCAGGCATGCTAACGCGATGCACCACCCCACCCGATCCAACCCTATCCCATAAATTCCTACCCACCTTCTGGCATGGGGTGGGCCTGGCGTAATCCAGGATCGGCCTTCGAGTCAGCTCCATGTCAGATGATGATGATGATGAGCGTTACAGAGAACAATGTTTCAAGCAATAGGTAATCATAACTAAATTTAAAAAAAAAAATTTAAATAATATTTATAAGCACTTTCTATAGCCTAAACACTTTTCGATCGCTACTATACATACTGGACACTGCCTAGTACAAACTGTCCACAAATAATTTTGCTAATACTCAAAATATCTGAGATATCAAGCTGATTCATAATACACCCTGTATGGCTACAGTTTACACGTTGAGCTCAAAGTCAAAATGTCATTAATTTCTTTTCCATTGGGATCCTGAGAAAAAACTTTTTGCGATTATGAAGGCTACCTATACATACTTCTTTTTATCAAATTTATACTAATTTTGGAGAAATTGTAGATACCGTATGATCAAGTGAGCGTATTTCTTACGCTAATATGAGAGAAACACTTTTTACATTATTTTATTTATAATGAGAATTGCATAGTTAAGAGATGAAAATGCTCATAATTTGATAGACTATAACTTAAAAGCTCTAACATTTCAATCCCCTAAATTAGTATTTTAACGTAACACCTTTATATTCTACTACATATGCATGAATGTCATTAAAATCTGTTAATAAAGATTCAAACAGTGGTTGAATTGATATGGAATGACCCTGAAGTGATGTGTGAAGCAATGGAAACGGTCTGATTATGCAGCAATTATAATAGTGAACATTTACATTTTAAACTGTTTTTATAGTTTTTACTTTCCCATACCTTATAGGTATAGGGTAAGTATTGAATTCATGAAAATTTTCGAAATCGAGATTTTAACGGAAATATCCGTTTTGGGTCTCTAGGAACCCAAAAAAGTGGTTTTTAAAAAATGTCTGTCTGTGGGTGGGTATGTACGTATGTACGTA
>JABXWE010012732.1:0-28736 GCA_014611495.1 Limonius californicus
TCTGACAACAGTTCGAATGACGCAATGGTTGCTGTTGTAGCAACACTTTAAATAAAAGAAGTGACGCTACTGGGTACATCCGCATAATGAAATAAATCTTAAACATAGTTGTTACGTAATATCCAAAGAACTAAGTAATCCTGCAGAGAAATTTAAATCGTATTATAGAATGTCTGCAAACATTTACGAAGTTGGGGTCTGCTGTTGGACTTCACATAACCATTTTATTATCAAACAATGTGTAGTCACGCGAAACAGAAACAAAATAGATATGTACATGCAACGTCTTTCTTACTGAATTTGTTTCCTTAATATGAGGTACATGAAACGAATTTCGCTAATGTGCGAATTTAAATTTAAGAAAGTGTGTTAGTATTTTATAAAACATGTTTCTTGTTTCACATTTCATGTTTCTTTGATGTGTGGCCCCCCTGAAGCTGAATGTCGGGTTTTTCCATTAGATACAACCTATTAGTTGACTTTTTCATTAAAAACCAATTTCTTTACACCATTTGTGTAACGCCGAAGTAGAATATTCTAACTCTTTCTTGGTATTCTTCAATCATGCGTTTGTGTAACGTTTGCATTGTTATGTGTTTCTTAGTAGCATAAATTTTGTACATTTATATCTCTTTTCTTCTTCAATATAGCGGTTACTTGTCTTTTTACAAGTATTACTATTAGTTGACCTAACAAAAGCCTATGATAATATACCTATACTGAAACTATGGCAGATACTAGAAAAAACCACAATAAATAGTACAGTTATACAGGCTATAAAACAACTATACAAAGATTCAACATCCAGAGTTAAGATTGGAAAAACATTATCAAGACCCTTTTCAGTGACGAAAGGACTCAGACAAGGTTGCCCGCTATTGCCTACACTTTTCAATATATATTTGAACCATGCCTTACAACAATGGAGAAAAAAGTGTCAAGGAAAGGGAATACCGATCACAGATGACTCAACATTATTTACACTACATTTCGCAGATGATCAGATAGTCATAGCACAGGATAAGGAAGACCTTGAATATATGAGCAGAAAATTAATAGAAGAATATAAGAACTGAGGACTACAGGTAAATTACAATAAGACCAACTACCTCTGCATTGGAACACCACCACAGAACTTGACACTGAATGACGGACAGATAATAAGAGTTTGTGAGGAATACACATACCTAGGAACAAAAATAACCAACATGGGAAGAACGGAGAAAGAAATTGAAAGTCGAATATCTAAGGGGAAAAAGGTGATAGGCTGCTTGAACTCGGTATTATGGAACAGAAGAATCCCTAAAGAGAGAAAAAAGCAGCTATACAATGTAATATTTAAAAGCATAACACTCTACGGATGTGAGGCATGGCAAATTAATAAGAACCAATCCGAAAAACTACAGGCAATAGAAATGGATTTCTAGCGAAGATCTGCAGGTATTTCACGACTGGACAGGGTTAGAAACGAAAGAATACGGGAAATAATGGACATAGAGACAACTATAAGTGAAAGCATACAACAAAAATTACTTAATTGGTATGGACATGTTAAAAAATTAATTTTATTAATAAATAGTGTTTTTCTGTTGTAATTGTGTATTATTGCATGCCTCCCCATGGACCCCCATCCCCCATGAAAGAAGTTGGATTCAGAAAGCCACCCCCCTTCCGTTTTGATACTGGATACGCCCTTGGCTTGGAGAGTTGTTGTGGAGTTGACCAAGACCCAGCTAGAGACCAGAGGGCCAGTTTATGAATTATTGCAGTAAATTAAAATGTAAGCCAGGTTTGTAAAGAAAAAATTCCTTTAATTGTAGTAAATAGTTTGTGGTTAACAATGGGCTCTAGCGCTTACTTCACCAACTGTCAGATATAAATAAATGACAGGAAGTTTAAAAATATATGGGGTGATCGAGATCAACGTTAGGGGAAAGTGAGCATGAAAGGGACAGGTGATGAAAGGTACAGGTTGAATTCTGAGTTTATATGTGTAAGTTGCGGGACAGAGTTTTGCCAGTAGATGCCACCAGTAGTCATATTTACTTGCATCTATGTGAACTGCCATTTGTGTTGAGTATTTTAACGCGGTCAACAGTTATTGAAATTTGGGGTGAAAATCATACATTTAGACCTCTAACTTGTTGAAGATATTTGTTAAGTTAATTATATATAATCTTTTCTATATTTTTTATATTGAGTGGTAGATCTATTGGGGATATATTTGGTGAAAATTGGTACCGATATATGAAATTATGTCATAGTACGCAAATATTTTTTGTAGATTTGTGACTGTGTAATGAAAGGGACAGATACTTACCTACAGATGTCCCTTTCAATGCAAGATATTTTTTATTGTACGCACTGATTCAATTAAAATGAAATTTACAGACTGATTGCATTATGCACAGTAAGAATAAGAAGGTAAAAAAATTAGAAAAACTCCAGACGAATTCAAGGCTGCTGTAGCTGAGGTTTTGGAAAAAGGCGCTTCAATTAGATCTGTAGCAGATTCATATCATATAGGAAAGTTCTATTTGGTGAGACTAGCGGAAAAAAAAACAAAATCTCTACCCCAAGGAGCCTCCTTCGAACATACACCCAATATAAGAAATCGAAAATGTTTTTCTGCAGATGAAGAAGCATCACTGAACCAATATTTGAAAAGTGCCTCACAAATGGCCTATGGTTTAACCACTACTTACGGCGATTAGCATTTGAATTCGCCAGTAAACTGAAAAAGGCATTGCCCGATACATGGAAAACAGAAGAGACAGCAGGAAAGGATTGGCTCAGGAGCTTTATGTCTCGTCAGCGAGATTTGTCATTGCATCAACCAGAACAAACGAGTTTAGGTAGAGTTACTTCAATTAATCCTACTAATGTAAAGGCGTTTTTAATAATCTGGAAAATGTCATGAAAAAGTATGAATTTACATCCGGTCACATTTATAACGCAGACGAAACCGATTTATGCACTGTTACAGATATTCCTAACGTAATAAGTCAGCGAGGTATCAAACAAGTTGTCCAAGTTTCTTCAGCAGAACGCGGGCAACTGGTTACTATGCTAGCATTTATATCTGCAATAGGAAACACAGTTCCACCTGTGTTCATTTTCCGGGGTAAAATTTGAAGATTGTCCCGCAGGTAGCATAGGATTTTGTCATAAAAGTGGCTGGATGACCGGCACAAACTCTGCGTTAGCCTTTGAACATTTTATAGTCCACACAAAACCCAGTAAAGAGAAACCTGTTCTGCTCATAGTTGATAATCATGACAGCCACGTCAATCTTCAAGTTATTACACGTGCCAGAGAAACGGGTGTCGTTATTATCACCTTTCCACCAGACTGCAGCCACTTGATGTGGCTGTTTTTGGATCTTTCAAGTCTTATTTCAAAGTGACTCTATCAAAATGATTGGCTAGTGAACCATCCTAATAAACCTGTAAGCATTTATCATTTGGTAAAGTTTGCTAGGGTAGCTTATGAAAGTGCATTTACATTGAGAAATATAAAATCGAGCTTTCAGAAAACGGGAATATTTCCATTTAATTGCAACATCTTTAACGAAGACGATTTTTTAACATCGTATGTATCAGACCGTCCGTGCCCTGAAAACTTAAATGGAGAAGCTTCCAATGCTCGAGTTGATTTAAGGCTGCCTAGTACATCTTCAGAGTCTACAACTATGTTATCTGTGCCAACAACATTAGTCTTCCTACTACATCTTCAGAGCTGGAAAAGACGTTTGATAATGGTGCACCTATAACTCCCGAAGGCATAAGACCATTTCCTAAAGCAATGCTACGCAAGAGTTCTACTGAATGTCGCAAGAAAGGCTCTTCGCGAATTTTAACGGATACGTCAGAGAAAGATAATCTAGAAAAAGATTAACTTGAGAAGCAAATGAAAGAAAAGAAGAAAATGAAATTGGCGAAGAAGAGTGTGCTAAACGAAAGGTTTATGAAGAATCTATTGATAATGATGTGTCTATACCTTTCCGAGAGCGATAGCGAATATTATGAAGAGAGTGAGTATTTGAAGAAGAAATAAATGCCTACATTTTAGTGAAGTCTGAAATAAAGAAAACAAGAATTTATGCAGTTGGAAAAATCGCAGAAGTTCTATCCGAAAATGAATATACCGTAAAGTGTTTGAAAAAGAAGAATAACAAATGTTATTTTACTATTTGTTAACTGTAAGAATAAACTTTGTTTTAAATGTTTCTTCTGGTATTATTAATGAATTTTTATTTATATGCTTTCATTTATTAAGAATATGTAAAATGCTACTGTCATGCCCACTCTCCCCCATCTTAGCTTAGTGGAATTATAAATAACACACTGTTGAATTCACAATGCAATGGCTAGTGATTTTTGATCCACCCCGTACTGGCAGGCTTTTGAGAAATAGATACTACAGATTTGGTTTCAAGAAGCAAAATGAAATGTCAAAGTATGTAACTAGTAAGTTTTACATCAGCTGAATATTTATTCTAGGGCATCTAGCAGAAGGCGTATAAGTACAAGAAATACAAGGAGTTCGGCAGTTAAGTTTTCTGTTGTTTATTTTAGAATATATTTTTACTGCAACCCCAATAATTTAGAAGTTAATGGTTCAAGAATATTTATTAATCTGCTATCGTTACGTATTTTGTTATCAGTAAAAAAAGAATTAACAATTCTTTCTGTGAATTGCAGTTTCAACTCCTAGTTTAGAAAATGAAAGGGCGATTCGGTGAATGAGGACTTTCTTATGAAACTCACCTAACTAGTTTCAACTGCATAAACCTGAGTGCTAGGTACGGTTTCGCAAATATAACTGAATTCATTTCTTTTCGAATATTTGAAAATGCATGCCCCCATCTATTTACTACATACGTTATATATTGCTGATATAGTAGTTAATTAAAAATAATATTAAATGATAGAGTTAACGTTGCGCAAGAATAAAACATTCAAACATTTGAGAATCTTGAATTAATTGCTTGCAAATAAACAGACATTAGGAAATTACACAAAAAACGATAAGTGTGTGGCGTATATTTGATGTTGCAATATTTGTCGCAATTTTTTTGTAAGATACATATCAGACAAGGATGTTTTAATGTATATGAAACGATATTTATTAAGGGGAAACCGTGGTTAAGAGTACTGCGTATGTTGGATAATTAATTGATAAAAAATTAAAAGTTGCGTATTTAATGTATCTTCATGTATCATGTAATTTTATATTTATTTTTTCACTATTTTTAATAGTTTCTTTGTGTGTTTATTTATCTCTTAAAGTATAAAAATGTAAAAAAGCGAGAAATAGAGGAATGCACCTTACTGATGGAGTAGATCTGTCTTGAGGGTGGGGTACTTTTAATAAATAAGGCAACATTTATAGTTACACCAAACTTTTAGTAACGAATGTTAAGTTATTGACTTAAAGATAACGTGCAAGTGTTAGGGTCGTTGCATGTAGGCGATCAAGAACGTATTCAGAAAAATTTGTGAATGGATAAATAAATATGTTATACAACCAGAAACGTTTAAAATAATACTTTATTTTTAAATTACATAATATACACATTTTCACCCTTTTCTAATATTATTAAACGCAAATCTACATTTTATTTTATTTGTTTAATTTACTCAGACTCATTATCACTAAATTCTGAGGTATCAGAAGATGAATCAGCTCCTAAATTAATTATTAGAGGTTTGATTTCATATTTTAGAGCATACTTTTCCAATGTTTATCAATTTCACAAGCAGAGTCTCTCTAAATTCTGATCTTCAATTAGTTTTAACAAAGCTGGTTTAGTTTTCACATTGCCAGGAATAGCAACCTTATTTTCATTTAAAAGTTGTGTAATATGTGCTTTGGTTGGGTATCTTTAATTTGCCTGGAATGGTAAGATGCGATATTTAGTACAATCACGCTGTTTACCGGAATGTTCGGAAGTTAAAATGTGCAAAATCAACCTTCAAACATTTCGGCGTTGATATGTTGGTAGTAATCTGCGTTGAAACTGCTAATGTTTTTTGCTGAGAATTTCAAACAGTTGTTAACGAAACCATTTTCACCGGATCTATGTACGTCAATTGGACGCGATCAATTGGACGTGCGTCAATTGAACGCTAAATAATTACGCGAGACAATTCGACGCGTTCATAAACTTAATATAAGTTTTGTGGAACCACGACACATCAGTGTTGTAAAACCATTTATTTAACGCTACAAACAATATTAACAAAGATAATTGAACCAAATAGACAAAGAAACGCGGTGACGTTTGAACGGCGTGGGTTGCTACCAAACAACTTTTCGCGAATGTTTTTTGTTGTGTATCCAGGGCAACGCAATGCCGCGAAGTTCAAATACTGCAAGCCGGCACATCACCCCTCCCCAGTGAAGCGTCAATACTTGCAAAACGAACTGGCAATTTAACTGTCCTGCCTGATTTGGTTTGGTTCTGGACTGTTGGTTTGGCACTTGAGGAAGTTGAATGGCGTTGCGCGAAGGGGTTGCATTGACTGCTGGGGGTTCGCTTGGAGGCTGAGCGATGAATGCTGCTTTTAACCGGTCAACGCAAACGTTGGTATTTCTGCCATGTAACATTATTGTCAATGGTTTGTTGTTTGGACGGGCAACAACTTGGTGTGGGCCGGTATATGGCTGTCGTAGGGGACGTGGTATGGTATCGTCCCGCAGGAAAACGTGGGAACAATTAAGCAGCTCCGTTTGTACAAAAACTGTCTGCGTGTTGTGATGGGATGCTGGGACTGCTCGGAGTTTTCGCATCTATTGGCGCAGAGTTTGTGCAAAACTTGCTGGGTCCTCGGAGGTGTTTCTGCTGAAAAAGAATTCTCCGGGTAACCGTAGAGCTGTGCCATAGAGCAATTCAGCAGGGGAGCCTTTTAAATCGCCTCTATAGCTGGCTCGAAGTCCCAATAAAATTGTAGGAAGCACGTCCACCCATCTTTCGGTTTGATGGCACATGATGGCGGCCTTGAATGTTCTATGCCAACGTTCTACTAGGCCGTTACATTTAGGGTTGTATGCTGTAGTTCGGGAACGCTTCGTATCTAAGAGATTAGTTAAATGGTTTAGTAGGGCTGATTTAAATTGTCTGCCCTGGTCTGTTGTGATTGTGCGCGGCGTACCGAACCGTGCTATCCAGCCGCTGTAAAATGCATTCGCTACGGTCTCACCGGTGATATCCGACAAAGGAAATGCTTCCAGCCATCTCGTAAAGAGGTCTACAACAGTAAGACAATATCGAAATCCTCGGGATGGTGGCAATGGTCCTACTAGATCAAGGTGAATATGTTCGAAACGCTCGTTTGGAATTTGAAAAGTTCTAATGGGGTTCTTGGTGTGGCGTTGAATTTTCGAACGCTGACAAGGAATACAAGTACGCACTCATTCTGTGACATCTTTCTTCAATGATGGCCAAACGAATTTTTCCTTTATTAAACGCAACGTAGTGCGTTTGCTGGGGTGCGATAAGCCGTGAATTGTTCCAAAAACTCTTTGTCGTAGCGTTTTAGGCACACAAGGTCGAATTCTTTCACAATATATAGGAGAATTGCCATTAACAGGAGTATATTGCTGTAGCTTGAGTGATGATGAATTTGCTAGGAGTACTTGCTGTTCTTCGTCGACTCTTTGTTCCTGGGACAACTCTTCCGTGTTGATCGCGGGTGGTAACGTGATAGCGTCGAGACTCGAAAGAGCGTCGGCGACTGTGTTGTCGATACCAGCGATATGAACAATTTCTGTCGTGAACTGGCCAATATAGTTCAGGTGTCGTAGCTGCCGAGGAGAAGCTTTCTCGGATTTCTGCCTAAATGCGAAAATCAGTGGCTTGTGATCGGTTTGGACAATAAGTGGTCTTCTTTCTACCATATACCTGAAATATTTAATAGCAGAATACATAGCAAGTAGTTCCCTATCGTAGGTGCTGTAGTTCTTCTGAGCGTTGTTCAGTTTTTGCGAATAAAATGCCAGGGTCTCCACTGTCCACTCTGCTGTTGTTCGAGCACTGCGCATATAGCGGCGTCAGAGGCGTCCACGGTAATGGAAAGCGCACCCTTTTCCGCTGGATGTGCCAGTAGAGTTGCTTCCGCGAGTTCGCGTTTGCACGATTGAAAAGCTTCCTCGGCTTGAGGTGTCCAATTAATTAGTCTTTTATCGTTGCGGCGACTGTCTTTTAGATATTCATTTGAGTTTTAGCAGCATTTTTCACAAATCTCCTGTAAAAATTGATAATACCTAAAAATCGGGGAAGTTCAACAATGGATTTTAGTTTTTCCATGCTGGTGATTGCTTCTATCTTGCTAGGAAGTGGTGTTGATCCATGTGCAATGATCAGGTAACCAAGATATTCGATCAGTTCAACTCCCAGGACACATTTGGCGAGGTTGACTGCAATGCCGTATTCATGGAGACTCTGGAAAATCTGTTTGAGGTGATCGAGGTGCTCGCACTCGTCGGCTGAGGCTATTAAAACATCATCGATGTAGCAGTAACAGAAGTCTAAACCCTGCAAAATAGTGTTCATAATCCGTTGAAAACTTTGAGCTGCGTTTCTAAGGCCAAAGGTAATATATAAAAACTCAAATAGTCCGAACGGCGTGATGACAGCTGTTTTAGGTACATCTTCTTCTCCTATGGGTACCTGATGGTATGCTCGCACTAAATCTAGCTTTGAAAATATTGTTTTTCCTTTCAACTTATAGGGCGAAATTTAAAATGTGTGGAATAGGATAACGCTCGGGGACTGTAACAGAATTCAAACGTCGATAATCTCCGCAAGGTCTCCACTCACCGGTTTTCTTGGCTACTAGGTGCAGCGGGGTGGCCCAAGGGCTGCTGGAAGGTCGACAAATACCTTGCTCAAGCAGATATTCGAATGCCGCTTTAGCAGCTCTGAGTTTTTGTGGTGGAAGGCGGCTCGTTCCGCAATGGGCGGTCCCTTGGTTATTATGTGTTGAAAAACGGAATGTTTTGCACCTTGAGCTATAAGCGACGTCCTCGTGATTGAAGGAAATTGGCTTAACAGTTCGTGCAAAACCGAATTGTTTGCGACGGTTGTGATGCTAATCGCTCCGCAGCGGGTTATTTCCGTTAACGTAGCGATTTTCGTTATACCGTCGATTAATTTCCGATTTTTCAGGTCCACCAGTAAAGAATAATGTTGCAGAAAATCGGCGCCTATTATGGGTCGAGCAACTTCGACTTCAAGAAATCTCCACCGGAACATGCGACGCAGGCCTAAATTTACACAAAGCAATCGCGTACCGTAAGTTGCTATTTCAGTACCATGGGCAGCAAAAAGTTTTGTATCGGTTGGTTTTCTATGCTTCTCTAAACCATTTCGGGGAATCACAGATACATCAGCTCCGGTGTCGAGTAGACGGTCTGACGATCCTGCAGGAAAATGCGGTTTTGTGAGAGAGGGCCGTCGCTAGGCGCTCCTATGACGGCTGCCGTCGTTTCCTAACTGCTGCGGTTGAGGCATTCGAAAGCTGCATGGCTGTTGGCACTTCCTCGCTGCTTCGCCAAATCTTCTGTGATAGAAACACTCCTGATTATTACTACGTGCTCTAGAACGCGATCGGGATCGAGAGTAGCGTCGTGGGTATCTGTTGTGCGTCAGCTCCTCCACCATCTTTGTAAGTTCTTCCACCCGCTGTTCGAGAATGGTGATAGAATCCCGGGGTGGATCGCTGGGAGCTACTACTGTGGCCACAATGGGAGAGCTAGTGTTGGCAATGCTAGCACTAATCGTGGCGACGTTTGACGGATCGTTTGACAAATTCACTTCCGCTGTTTTATCGGCCACGGCGGCCATTTTGTCCACTTCTGTGTCTTGACTCGCGCTTAAAATTAATTGTGTTGCTGTAGGTAGTCTTTGCAACCATAAAGTTTTTAATACCGCGTCACTGAATTTGTTATTCGCTAAGGCTTTCATCTCGCGTAATAACTGCGATGGCGACTTATCTCCTAAATCCATTTCGGTTACCACATGGCGTAATTGTTTATCTTTTGAATCACTAAACCGTTCTATTAGATTAGTCTTTAAACAGATATATTTGTCTTTCTCTGGAGAATTTATTAAAATGCCAGAAACTTTCTAAAGTACCGCACTGTCAAGCGCACTTATAGCGATGAAGTACTTACTTTGGTCGGACTTCACGGAATACGCATGAAATTGGGCTTCGACTTGAATAAACCAAAGTTTTGGATCTATTGGCCAGAACCGTAGTAACTTGATTTGTCGCACTTCTTCGACATGGATGGCTTCTGCAGTTGAACCGGATTGGTCTACAGCAGGGTTGTCCAACCTTTTCGATGTTTGGGGCCACATTTTAGTAATAGAAAGTGTTTGGGGCCGCAGTTCAAATACTGTCATTAAAATCAATCAAAATCGTGGATGATAAAACACACTACATTTGAATACTTTTTACTGACAAATAATTATTTATACTTGTACATATCAATAAGAACATAATATGTATAAAAAAAACTAGTGCGACACTTGGCCTTGGATCTGCATCGACAATGTCTCGATATCTGGTGCAATAGATGTACAGTGTGATTGTAAATGATTGAGGCTAGTTTGAATTTACGGCCATAAGAAATTATTGTCATGTTGGTAGCAAATACAGTAAACCTGTCAGCTGTTTATTTCTCGTCAGTGGCGTCTCAACTAGATATAACTGAGATATATATTAATTGTTAATAACGATTTTAATCAATAGTTTTATCTATTAAAACAATTAATAACTTACCTAAACAAGAAATTATGCTTAAAAGATAGTTCTTTTTTTGATATAAAGGTAAAGCAAATAAGAAAAATTAAAACGATTAGCAAAAGCAGAAATCATAAATACGGCGACCTTGAACTAGGTATTTAAAAAAAGCCTCGCTCCTATATTGATATAGCCACAACCAACATGTGAAATACAATAAAATTTGTGACGTTAAATTCAAACTGCCCCAATCATTTACAATCACACTATAGTAGAAATTCTCAATGTGTTCTCCAGATTTTCATCAGGTATTCTATTTCGAGTCTTACTTTTGGTGTGGTTCATTCTTGAAAAGATTTGTTCACATATGTAAGTGCTGTCGAAAAGGGATGCCATGAAGAGGGCGTGATTATGTAACGTGGGAAATTTGTCTCTTGGTAGATAAGATTTATAAAATTCAATCAACGTTACATGGTCAAATTTGTCCTTTAGTTGCATATCAGATTGCAACTCAAAGCATTCCATTTGAAAATTTGGTGGCAATCTATCTATTTCTACCGAAAATGGAGTTGTAAAAATACTAAAATAATGCTTATTCATTCGAAAATCCTGAAATCGTTGTTCAAATTCCCGTATCAAATCGAGGAGTAAGACTGAGTATTTCTGTCCACTCAAAGGATTATGTTCGGCCAAAGTATTGAAATGCGAAAAATTGTTTCCATTTATTTGTTCCTGCCATAATTTCAGTTTCATTTGGAACGCGTTTATAATTTGAAGCATTGCACTGATGAGTTGATCTTTGCCTTGGAGACGGATGTTTAATTCATTCATGTGAGCGGTTATATCAACCACCGCCTTGACTGGGTTGCCACATAGTGCGGAGGCCTACTGTACTGGTTCTGTAACATGGAGTCTTATGGGGAAAAGTCGGAGCGCTTACATAAAATCTGTTATAAAATATTTAAAACAACAGTTAGAGTTTTGAATTTTTTTATATGTTTAAGAAACACAAACATTATATAATTTAATTTTACAGATGGTGTGCAATACGTATATTTATCGGAAAAAAATAACAATTGAACAAAAGAGCATTTGAAATTCATTGCGTCTTCATTTGCTTGTGGGCCACAATGGTACTTGCCGCGGGCCGCATCGGGCCGCGTGTTGGACAACTCTGGTCTACAGAATCCGACATGTTTGGTCGCGATTGTAGTTGGTCACTTACAAGCAAAAGGCCAAAACTGCAAACTTTAGATCACGTCGGGGTCACCAAATGTGGAAGCACGACACATCAGTGTTGTAAAACCATTTATTTAACGTTACAAACAATATTAACAAAGATAATTGAATCAAATACATAAAGAAACGCGGTGACGTTTTAACGGCGTGGGTTGCTACCAAACAACTTTTCGCGAATGTTTTTTGTTGTGTATCCAGGGCAACACAATGCCGCGAAGTTCAAATACTGCAAGCCGGCACAGTTTTATTAGAATTTGTAGGGATATTTACGTTTAATTAAGGTGTATTGTAAATTCGAATGCCTTTCTCGGAATTTGAAAGATAGCGAGTTTTATGTGGAAAACGAAAACTTATTGCAACCCTTAATAAATTATTTCGAACGCAACCACTATTTCCTCTCCGTTTGTGGAGCATATATGCATTCGTCGAAGATGATATACCACGTAAAAATAACTCTGTTGAAGGGTGGAACAATAGCTTTTCTTCAATATTTAATGCTGCACATGCAAACATATGGCAATTTTGTTACTGGCCAAACGAGCTTTTTCGTCGACCCGCAACAGGATAGGTGGAAAAAGGCCTACGGCTTAGCTCAGTGGAGTAGGGGTGGTTCACGGGAACCGCTTACGGGAGGAAAATCGTCCTAGTTGTGTACAGAGTGGGTCAAAATTAGTGGGCGCCACTTTCCAAATACAGCTGATTGTAGGTCCTCGTGGAAGGCCGAGAAGCCAGCAGCTTACGGGAATCGAACTCACCTTTATTGTGCCTCCTCCTATATGTAAAGCTTGCTAAGTTCATGTATACAAAGATAAAAATACACAAAAATAAAAGATGTGGTGAATTTCAAGATAAATATAATTCAACTTCTTTTAGGTTACTGGCACAAAAATTATAACGATTACATGGAAAATGGTAACATTTATGGTTCAATAATACAAGATTTTGTTGGGACATTCGAACTGAAAAAGGCTCGCCGTCAGTCGCTTGCGATATTTAATTTCTTAGAACAGATCTACTCAGCCAGTGGCGTCGGAGTTTACAATTTAATAGACTCTATGAATACATTTTACTTAATCAAAAGAAGAAAGAACATCTGGCGACCGAAGGTCGCCTTACGGCGTATTAAAAAAAAAAAGGTTCAGCACTTGAAGCTTGAAGATTAACTCGGAAAAAGTTTTCACCACACAATTAGAATTTCTCCTACCTTAGTGTTCGGTAGGGAGCAGAGAGAGGCACACCTGGGGTGTTCCTAAATCTTCGGGAAGCGGGAAAAATTCGCTGGTAGGCCCCTGAAGATTGGCTTGCTTCTGACAGGGCTTTTTCGGCGTCGAGAGAGAAGAGGCGGGAATTTCAGACGACAATATCTCCGCCGCTGGACGGGAGGACCACTTAAACCAGCTCGAAGAACAAAACTTCCGCGGGTTTGATCGCTTTAATCCGACACAGCCGAGAAAACAATTTTACTGAATTGTTTTTGCACAAAGCTGACATTCTGCTAATATTTTGAATCTGAGGCAGTCGAGATTCTTTTGGCTAATGCAAAAATACGAAACGATAACCTGATTAGCAGAAGAGCTGCAATACAAAACCTGATATCCAAAAGAAAAAACACGTCAGTTCACTCCCAAAGCCTAGCGTCCACCCACTTTTCCTAATTTATTATCGGTCCCCGAAGATGCTATCGGGTGATCGGGTCGAGCAAAACGCAATAATTCCAGAACAATTTAACACGTAAATTCCCAGAAACGTCCACAGCCATGCATGTAGACAAAACGCCAATCGGCAATTCCGCATGATAACAAAAAGAAAGGTCTACACCAACCTGTATTTGGAAAATAATAATATAGTTATCGGCTACAGAGCGGCAATTAAAATATGACTTCAATTCAGATGACGTGGCAAAATCAAATGAACATAATAGTTTGTAAATGCGATAAAAAAAGAAGTAGATTTAAATCGATTTAAAATCGAGCAATTAATTGCTGGAAATCTACCACCACTCCAAAGAAAAATTTACAGGGATACCGCCGAAAATATACGAAGAGTGGTTGCTGATTACGGCAATACACCAATACTGGATTACCTGCGAGGGATTGCGCATAATTTCCAACTGCAAGTATGAGTTGAACAATTCGTGAAGGCGTTTATGATTCGTTGGTGTTTATTGTACCATTCGCTACTTCATGTTATTAATATTGTAATTTTGTAGACCTTTATGTTTTTTTATAAACATTTTCGGATTGCTTACTTTATAATGTTTATTTTGTAATTTTATACTAACTACAATAAACTATTATTTTCGCGAATGCCAGTTTACCAGGAAATGATGGATACTATTACTATAAACGTTTTTTTTAGATAAAAGAATAGAAAAAGTCTTGAACCGTAACCTTAGTGGAAACAAATGTCTACTAATTAACCGATCATCATAAAATTCCTGTAATAATTATATGATTAGCAGTATGTGCTGTGGCATTGTCCTGCTGGAAGTAGCCATTTCTAATTGCATCATCATAAAGTTCATTGAAAAAGGGGGTTAATATATTCTGAAGATAATAATCGGCTGTTATATTTTCTACAGCGACCCATAAACCGATCTTTTGTGGATGTAAAGGTGTTTCCTCAAACATATGCGGATTATAAGTTGCCCATATTATCTATTAAGATACACATTGCGGTAAAACTAGGCTTCATCGCTGTATCAAGTAAGATCCAATATGTCATTATTATCTATGTTGTTTAAGAACTAGTGACAATAGTTTATTCTAGGTTGGAAATCACGCGGTAAAAGTTGATGACCAATTGGCATTTTGTATTGAAACATGTTCAAATCTTTTTATAAAATTGTTCGACAAGTACGTATGACAAATCAATTTCTTGGTTTAGTTTTCTGATTGGCTTAGAAGGAGTTGCTTCTATGGTATCCCTAAAACCATCAATAACTTCTGCAGTTCTTTTCACAGGTCTACCTGATCCCTTTTACCTTTTAACGCTTCCTATTTCTCTACAATTATTCACAATGATCTTGGCAGTTTGATAGAAATTGTTATAAGTAAAGTTTGCAGCATCATTCGGATAACACTGTTGAAATTATGTAAAACAGGTTTTAAATGAATATTTCCATTGATCATTTTCGTTCTTTGTACCATTATGATGTAAAGGTCCATCCACGTGGGGACGGTTGCCTGGTTTTAGCTCAGAGCCAGAAGTTCGTAATAACATGCGGAGAGACTGTAATAGTTATAACAGGATTTATTATATTTAACTGTTACAATAAAGGCAAAAACATATTTGATTCTGAGATTATAAAGAAAGTAATAATGTCTGCAAAATACTGGTCGGTACGCCCCTGGATGGCATCGAAAGTTCGGTTGAATGGACGGCGAAGATTACGTTCCAGCTGTAGGCCGCGTGTAGGTGTACTCTGTATTTACATAAACAAACGAAAATGGTTGCCACCTGGCAGTTAGTTTTAAATGCATTTAACACAATGTATCCCGAAATTACTAATCGGTATCGGTTTTAGTGTTCACATAGTTATTAGATTAAATTGTCACCTGGTACGCGTACTAGCTAATTTAATCCGCCCGAATTTAAATGTTTCGTAGAATATTGTAAAATAAAATATGACTACAGTGAGTACTTGAAATTGTTATTGCCTAATTTTAAAAATACGTACATTCTGGCCTGACCTACTATAACGTATTGTTAAAATAGTTCGGAAATTCCCAATTACGGGAAAGATATGAAAGTCAAAGGTCAAAGTAGCCTGGCCTGACCTGCTTATAAGACCGCTAATCTGTTATTTCACTGGTATGTTAACCTGATTGACAGTAACTGGCATAACCTGCTGGATGTCAATCAAGGTAACCCCAACGGCGAAGTGTTCCACAAAATGAATAAATGCGACACCGTACAGGTACGCGGATTTTATGGAATTCTCCAACGGGCTCGAATATTCTCACGGACTGAGAATATTTCGGCGGCTCAACTTCGGTTTGCTTCCTTCTCTGGCGGACTGGTAATTCTATTCTCGACTGACTTTCGCGCTGAAGTCTTTGACTCCTAATTACCCAAATGTATGCAGAGATCCTGGATATATACTGGGTTCCCTTTCTCTACGCATCTCCTCCGGAGTGTGAACGAACGCGATGATGAGTGCGTGAGGGAAAACAATTTAGAACTCCACTTGTACTGCAGACGTCTCTTTCAGGAACTAAAGCGTCCTAACATTTTATTATCTAATGATGAAACGGTTGCTTTCCGGAAACTTCGTTACAATGAAAATAAGATTCTAATATGAAAATGTTATGTTCCACCGTTAACATCTTTAAATTTACAGTATTGTAATGACTTTTGCTGTAATCGATTAATTAAATAAATAACATAATAAAATTTGAAATCTAAACTGTCAATTATTAATGTATGACAGTTAAAAATATTTATAAGGTTTGTTTCTTCTTTTTCTTCTTTTTTTCAGACTCTTGATTTCCAATATTGGAATATTTCCATTTATCTCTTTCCTTTGCTAGTCGCCTCCATTCGACTTGGGTTTTTATTGCTCTCACGGGAGTATAGTTTAAATGACCTTGTATATTTAGAACAGAGTAATAGTCAAAAACAAATAAGCTGCGATTAAGCAACTAATGATTATAAAATAAAAGCAAGAGTTTATTTACATATTTTATTTATTGTTCTCGTTCTGAACATTATTTACAAATATTTATACAACAGGAAAATTAAGCAAAAACAAAAACATTTAAAAAAAGAAATGTTTGCGAAACAATTATGAACGGAGGAAAATTAAAAAAAATTAAAAAGACTGTTTTTTGTATTAAATTTTTCATCTTTCCTATACTTTAAATAATGCTGCAACGTGATTTTATTTAACAGTACTTCTTAGTTTTTGTCAACTGACATGTGTCTGTATCAGATGCTACCGTGTTTGAAAAAAAGGGATACGGTATAATTTATTACAGACAGCAGAAGGCCCAGCCTAATTGTAATAGACAGATTTAAGTTGTTAGTTTTAATATTTAAACTTTTACTGTATATATTTGACGTTGAATATAAATATTTACGATTGAGGTTTTATCTACTAAAATCAATAACTTTAGTTCAAATTTTGTAACGTCTCGAAACTAGTGATTTCTTCCTCAGGTTATATAAACACAAATACACAATATTCACATTCTTCTTCTTAGAAATGTCTTTCTTTGCGTGTTTTCTTTACAGAGTATTTCTATACCCTTGTCCTTCGTAAAAACTATAACCTGCGTTCTAAGGAAGTTGTTAAGAGCCTATTTCTCGATATTTTTATGGCCAATACTATTTTTAAGGACTTTTATTCTGTTGTCTGGGAGTTAGTACAATTGATTTTATGAAGCTTTCAGGTGACAAAAGACTGTCAAACAACCACAGACGGCAATCTTTCACATAACAGTAGTGCATATGCGTACTTGTTTTGACTTACAACGCATGCGTTTGAAGAATGCCAAGGCAATGCTCAAAATATACAAAAAATTTGCACTCTGTTAAATTAAATAAACAGTATTCTTCGGAAGCAGAATTTAGTCTAGAATTGAACGGACTTTTAATGGATCAATTGGGTGGTCTGTTCGCTCTTGAGACTCAAGCACCAGTGCCTTTTTTGATGAGTTACTTAAAAGGTAAAATCTACTTAACTAAATGTTACTTAATTCAGCAATGGTCTACAATATGCAATAAGTGATTGTAGAATAAATGTAGAACGAAAAAGTTATTCAGGATGGACAAAAATTTATTTAAAAATCAAAAGCTGGCTATCCTAGTGTCTAATAGGCTTTGGAAATGTTCCAACTACATAGGAACGTAGTACCTAGGAACTTTGATTGCTACGTTACAAGGCGGTGGGCGCTCAGGGAAACTTCGTCAATATGCAATAATAATTTCACGTTAGTAACGTGTATTTGTGTTCAATATACCTCAAGAATGAGATGCGAATGTTTAGAAACATAAATTACTCATCTAAAATGCTAATTGTAACTTAATATAAAACAATTAGGGTAATTCCGGTATAGATGGACCATCGGGTTAGATGCGTTTTAATTCGTTCATGTTATCTGAATTTGCAAGTTGCATTGTTGTTGTGAACGTGCTTTGCTGAATAGGTAAGATATTATCTAGATTAAATTGCATGTAGTGTCGAATTTTCAATACAGTTTTAATATATGTGAGTGTGTCAAAGTGAGAATGAATTTTTACCACCAAAACTTTTCTGAGTCTTCAAATAAAAGCCAATTTCTTCATTATATCCTGAAACGAATAACATCTGCAATTTTCCAAAGTGACACTAATGTGGTCCATCTAAAGCCGCGTACAAAACAAAATCAGCTATTCACGAACAGTTCGCGAGCTGTTTGCGAGCTGTACGCGAACAGTTCGCAAGCTCAGCGTCCACACCACTGTTTTCTAATTGAAACCCGAGTTCGTTATTTAGTTTGAAGGCACTATACTTCATTCCTGGAGTTAAGTCACCGCGTCAAAACAAATTCACGTGCAATCTATAAATGTTTAGTACACATGGCCGCAACTTCAACGTAAAATAAAAATGCATGTGAATAATAATAATTAATTCTATTTTCCATATTAAAATTTAAAATAAAGGGTATTCTATTAGCATGAGTGCAACTTCAACGGGAAAAAGAAATTTTGAATAAACTACAGGTCGAGTCGGGAGGAACGCGCCAAATTCCAGTCGTGTATTCTACGCGGATAACATTTCAGTTTATTTACATTATTTTTACGGTAGAATACACGACTGGAATTTGGCGCGTTCCTCCCAACTCACCCTTTTTAATCTACAATGATAGTCATATATGTGCATATTGTACATAGTGCAGTAAATATGAGGTAAAATTAAAATACACATTAATAGATAATAATAATAATAATAATTACATATTTTTCGTATGGACATTTGAAACAAAAGCTCCTTAATCGGACAGAAATTCGTCTGAACTGCTATCGCTGTTATTAATGTTTATAATTAACGGTTCAACTGCAGCCTCAATCATATTATCCAAACGCCACAATTAACCTTCAACTTTGCTAATTACATGTTGTACACAATTCAACCACTTGTCTGGAGTAATGGTATTAACGGCGTCATGAAAAAGACTTTTCACATCTGTGAATTTAAAACTTTTGTTTCTGTCTGCTACATATCCTTTCACTTGAGCCCAAATTAGTTCTATCGGATTGAGCTCACACTGATATGGCGGAAGACGCAGGACAGTTATATTTTTCTTTTTTGCCATTTCATCAACAACATACTTGTTGTACAGTGGCTTATGTCTATTTACTATTTGTAATAGTTCAGCCTTTAGCATATCCTCTTCGTATAAAATACTTTTTGAAGTTAACCATTCTTTAATTTTTGGTTTTGTCCATGCTGTTGTTGGGGTTTTATCCAGTCTCCGAGAATAGTAAGACGCATTGTCCATCACAACCACGACATTATCTTTAGTTTAGGTAGAATTCCAGCATACCACTTTTCAAAATTTTCGGCGTTCATCTCTTCGTGATAATCTCCGCTTTTTTAGACTCTAATGCCCGTAACCCGTCCTTAACAAAACCAGCGTCACTGCCTATATGAGTAATGATTAAGCGCTTTCCTTTGCCGGACGGATTTTTCAATCCAGTTGAAAGCCCGGACAGAAACGCTTGTTTCGATAACTGAATACGTTCATCTCTCCATACTTTACTTTTTGTATGACCAGCATTTAGCCACTTTTTCATCCAAGAAATAAATTTTGCGGTTTTCCTGCCTAAATTGCCTTATACTTCGTAAGTATTTTCGCCGCCATACCATAATTTCCTCTTTGTCACATAATGCGACCCCGTTTTCGTCTTCTTCTTCTGTGTATAGGCCAATGGCCTGTTAATTACCTACAATGCAGTAGGGTATGAGAGCCCTCTTTGCGCGTATGCCGGGCAGGAGGCTAGCCTAACCTGTCGAAGAGAGAAGAGTGACTCGATTCCAGAAATGAAGTATAGAATTGCTGTTTAACACGTGTTCGCGAACAGTTTCTTTGAAGTTGCCGCTCAAGTAGCGAACTTTGGCCGAACTCCCCAACGGAAACGAACTGTTCGCGATCTCTAGTACACACCGACTTCTGCAGCGGTTCGAGAACTGTTAGCGAACTGTTCCCGAACTATTCGCGAACTTGGTCTGTACGCGGCTTAACCCGTATATTTGGGTTAGATGGTCCAACAATGCTCGGTATATTTGGACCAGTGAACTATTGAGAATTAATATTGTTCTTTTCTGTGATTGTACAGGATTAACATTCCAACTGTGTACAAAAAGAAAAACACAAGTAGTAGAGGCAAGTGGAGTCCAGCTGATTTGGATAACGCCTTCAAAGTAGTAGAAAATGGTACATGGACCAACGAAGCAGCCAAAAGATTTTTAATCCCAAAATCAACGCTGAAGAGACGACTGAAGGCCAAAAAAATGGAAAAAGGAAGCATGGGACGTGCATGTGTTTTGGGTCCAGATAATGAAAAAATCATGTTACACATTCAAAAATTTGCAGAGTAAAGGGTTTACGCCAACGAGAGAATCTGTACGAAAAATACCATTTCATCTGGCAGCAAAACTACAACTCAAACACACATTTGATCGTACAGAAGAAATGGCTGGATACGACTGGCTTAACTCCTTTTTAAGACGTAATTCTAATTTATCCATTAGAAAATCTGAAGAGGTGTGTATGCTTCATCCAGTTGGACTCAGTAAGGAAACCGTTGGAAATTATTTTAAGTTATTTGAGGAAATCATGACTGAGCATCAGCTTTTTGATAAGCCCTATAACATTTAGAATGTTGATGAAAGTGAGCTTCAGCTAAATAATAAGGCAGGACAAGTTGTTGCTCTCAGAAGTTCCAACAGTGTACCCACAATAACTTCAGTTATGGCGTGCTGCAATGCCGAACGTTCATTCTTACCTCCGTATTGCATTATGAAAGGAAAATATTGCAAAGAAGAATGGAAAGATGGAATGCCACCAGGTTCCGTTATAAAAATGTCACAGAAATCTGCTTATGCGAACACAGAAATTGTTATTGACTGGTTGAAGACTTATTTTGTGCCGCGCAAACCAAAAGACCAGACAACTTTAATAATTTTAGATGGCCATACCTCACACTGCAACTCACTTGAGATGTTGGAGTATGCAGAAGAGCAGAAGATGGTTCTTCTATGTCTTCCAAGTCATACGACATACTACTTGCAGCCTTTGGATAGATCGTTTTTCAAATCACTTAAAAGTTATTATTACATGGTTTGTAAGAATTTTATAACGGATAATCCCACAAACAGAAAAAACTGACTTCAGTTTGGAAAGTTACTGGGAGAAGTATGGAATGGCGCTGCAAAATACAAAAACGCAGTATCAGGTTTCAGTGCGACTGGGATTCGGCCATTTAATCCTTCTACTATACCCGAATATCCATTTTTATCCGAAAAATCCTCGAATCCAGTGTCGACAAATACGGCTACACCTGTAGACCCTCAACAGACTCCTCCACATAGACCTCAATCACTTCAACCATGCTCTTCTACGATGACAAAATCATCCTCAACAAATAAAACCAGAACCTTCAGTAGACTCCTCCACATAGGCTGCAATCACCTCCACCATGCTGTTCTATGATGACAAAACCACCCTCAATGAAAAGGAATAAGAACCTGTGACGCCTATGTTGCTCAACGGCGACAATAATTAAAATTATGCACAACAAAGCGAAATATCTAATTCTAAACAAGGTCCAGGTATCAAGGACAAGGGTTCGACTAACTACAGTCGAAGAAGGGTGGTTCGATGTAAGCCTAGGCGCCACCTGTTTAAAATAAACCCTTTCTTCCTCGAAGTTAATATTTTGGTAAACAGGAACCTTCCTGGGAGAGAACTTACCTTGCTTGGTAATATTAAACTTATTAAACAGAATGAAACACAATTATAATAGACAGATCTCCAAATATAATGATCCAAAAATATAATTAATCAATATAAATTATTTCTGTATGAAGCATACAAAAAAAACCCCAAGTTATGTAGATATATGTATATACAATCACATTTATGAATAAATAAAATTGAACGGACTACAGTACGTTATTTTCTCTGATTTGAAAAGTTTACACAGCACTGAACCCAAAATTTCTAGGAAAACAATAATACGTAGCTCCCTATTAAACTAAGAAGTAATAATCCACTTCTAAAAATAATATCAACCAATTACCGGATTACCGGATTACCGGATTACCGTCTAGCATACTATATCGCGAGCCCTCTTATATGTAATAACTAGTTTAATTACCCCAATTAACTGGTATAGGCGCACGGACAAGGACGGATATACGCAAAATTCTCCCTTTTATTGAATACTTAAATCAGAAATTTATCTCGTAAACTGCAGACCATTTAACAAGTTCTCAAAATACAAAAGTGATTTAAATGTGAACAAAATTGTTTCCAAATAAAATAATTAACTAAATACAAAAATTGTTGTCGAGTATTCTTATATTTCAATATAAATATTTCTACGCAATTAAATAAGTTGTAGATATTCGTCTTGATAGTACTGGAAATTCCATGGGCTTATCCACCCAACGCAGGTAAAATAAAAAGTTTACTAACAGACCTTGAGGAGTTTTCTTTTACACCTGGTCTCGTTGTACGCCCATCTGCGCTGACAATCTCTGCACTGGAATTTCTAGCCTGGAAATTATCTCCCACGTAGTTATAATTGCGATCTGGTTCCGGATTCTTTTCCTTCCACACTTCCGGCTGTTATCTAATTCCTAAATAAATTCAACCGTTTTAGAAAAGCAACAAGTGGAATAAGAACCTTCTAAGCTTACCATTAGATGTAAAATTGGCATAAGAAAACTCTTCAAGAATGCACTAAATTGGATTTACTCCCTGGGAAAAATCTTACTATCACACTACCGTGTTTAAGTTTCCCCCAATCACTTGAAAATTCACAAATTGGAATAACTTCCCAGTCGTAACGACCTTAATTAAAAATTCAAGTCTGCACTTCTTGAAAGTTGAAAGCGTTCTCCTGTTCCAAATGCGCGATCGATGCGCATACCAGAATATATGAGGACAAATATTTGAATCGAAGCTCGAAATATTTCGTCTACAATGTTGCAATAGAAACACTCCTAATATACACCACGCGTCAGAAATCACACGTTACAAACCTTCAGCTATATAGACTTCAATCACCTCAACCATGCTGTTCTACGAAGACAAACCCAACCTCAACGGAAAAGAACGATGAAAAAACTCCAGGAAAACTTCCGAACGAAATTTCTCAAATGCCGTCCATGGCAGCCACGACTACATTAAAGAAGAGATCCCATAATGTCGCGAAAATCCTCAATGAAACAATTAACATTAGACAACTTAAAAATAAGAACAAGAAATAAGAACAAAAAACATAAAGAACCAATCTAAGAGAACAGTAGTCTCGACAGTAATAGAATCGTCATCAGAATCAGATGATAAAAGGTAACTTCGTGATGACAGTGATGAGACTCTGACGAATTTGATGCTAACATCTGCGTTGGCTGCGGCGAGGATTACAGTCAGACTACTAAATCTGATGACTGGATTCAGTGCATTAGATGCAAGAGGTGGCTATACGAAAATTGCAGTAAATATGTTAATTATAGTCAATTGAGTGGAAAATTAGCACACAAAGTACGGGTTTAGTTTCCAAAATTACTATTTTGTACCAAATAATTTCTTCATATTCAAATATATGGTTTACTTTCTTCTAAATATAATGGTCCATATATTCCATAATAGGTGAGCTACATATCCCGGATACCTCGGGATAGATGGACCAGTGTCATTTTATTTAAATTGTTATAATAAAAAAAGTAATAAATTTTTCTAGATTTCTCAATGGCATGGTGTTCAATAAGGTTTAGTCCATCCATTTAGGCAATTTTTGATTTCGTTTAACCAGGTAGATAGAAATTACGATTTTTTTTTGTGAGGTTTATCTATACCGAAATTACCCTATTATTCGATTCATAAAGAATTCAAAAGAAGAATAGAAATAGCAAGATCTGCTTTTATGAAATACAGAAAGATTTTATGTAATCGGCAACTAAATGTAACGTTAAAGCTGCGTATTCACTTGAGCATTTTTGCCCGCACGAACGGTTTGCATGCAAAAATGATCATATGAGTACCGGCAGAACAGGCGTGCGCGCAAGGTCTGAGCAAGCACGCACACGCTCCATCGGTTGTCGGTCTCGGGAACCACCTCAAAGGAATTTTGCGCGCACGTGTTGCTCAGTTTGGACGAGATTTTTAATTGCGTTTGGTTCATAATTTGTGTGTGTGAAAAACAGCCATTTCTTCATGGAATGGAATAATGAACTAGCATTAAACTTGATCGACGAGTATGAAAAGCATCCCATTCACTGGAACAGAGTTTCTAAATTTTGTATCCAACTTCTTTATTTTAGGACCAATAGCACTAATTAAAAATCGTAAGTTCTGAGATGACATGCGAACGAAATTATGAAAGTGACCGCTGGTTTCTTGTAACTTCATGTCTGATCATAAATTTGATCCATTATACAACTGCCGGCTACGATATACCTAGCTGTGTAATTCACCATCGTTTGGTTTGCTTTTTATTTTTTGTTTTTTAATACAGTGCATTACAATAAATGCTGCACTTGTAATTGTTGCATTTCTTCGAGACATTTCTCCTCATCAAATCACACACATACAGCAAAAGTTATTAAGCACAACTGGAGCGGATATTTGCGCGTACAAACATAAATGTAAAAAAAATTATGTATAGATTTTTAATTTTTCGCGAACGAACGTGTGTGCGCGCAAACCGTTCGTGCGGGCAAAAATGCTCAAGTGAATACGCAGCTTAAGAGTAAAGATGCTAAAATGTAACATATGGTATACACTTCTTTATGTAGTAGAAGTCTGGATTATTAAGAAAGAAATGCTCAAATGAATGAATTCATTTGAATTGTGATCATACAGAAAGATGCTCCGAATCCCCTGGACAGATCATGTAAGCAACGAAGAAGTAGATTCAATAAAGAAAGGAAGCTCGAAAACACCGTTAAAAGACGCAAATTGACATATTTCTGACATATAATGCGCCACGTTAAGTACATGTTATTACAGCTTATAATAGAAGGTAAAATTGAGAGGAAAAGAGCTAGAGGCAAGAGACGAACATCCTGGATGAGATTGGCTGGGACTGAACAGAGAAGAATTGATCCATACAGCTAGAGATAGATGGGAATTTGCCATGTTGATCGCCAACCTTAGATTTTGAGACGGCACCTATACAGAGAGATTTCTATATTCTAGAGACGTCACTCTGTTGTCTAGTCTTTTTGCGCACACTCTAAAGGTCTGTTCACACTCAGCACGCTCCTGACACTAAAGATATGTTGAAACAAGGAGAAAGCAGTTTCTTTGCTTACGTTTGGCGAATTCCGCAAAAATGCGGCTGCAGCCAGGAATGTATACATCAGGCGCTATATAACCAAAACACCACTGTCTGAAAAACTTATTTAAGAAACAAAAGTAAATTTGTTAACGCTGGAATATGTAAGGCCGGATCGATTACAAACATGGAAAATGAACTAGCAGTGTTAGAGGCAAAATGTAAGTCAAAGAAATTTCAGCACAAACATTGGTATTACTAGAATTTTGAAAACAAATGCATATCATCCCTATCATATTGACTTGGTAAAAGTAAAGTGCGTTTAGGTACTCTCTGAGGCACCACGAAAGGAGCGTGTTAGCGTAGATTTCTGGGTGTTACTTTGGTGAACGAAAAGCATCAAAATGATCCTCAGAGCAAATTGCAATTTTCTAATGTCTTTCAACTTTTTTTGGATCCTCTTTAAACTATGTATGGCTTAGTAATGAGGCAAAATTCTCAAACATTGGTGAAGTGAATACACCACCAAGAGAATCCGTTTTGGATATGTAGTTCTAGTTTTCAGAGTTTTTCTTGTAAATGTTTGGTGTGGCATAGTAGGTCACCATATCTTTGGACCACACTTCTTCCACGAAAATTTAACTGGACCACGTCACTTGCATTGCGACTTACATTTTACTTGGGTTGTTGGAAGATGAAACTTTGGCACCGACATAATGGCTCTGCGGCTTCCTAAAGTTCGATTATGTAACGTTGCTTAGACTTGTTGATTTTTGTAACCCATTGACTGTCGTAAATTCAAATCTAAAGTAGCTGAGCTAAATTCGTAAATAAAACACCAGAAAAATTCAATACATTTATTAAAGAGAATACAAACTGCAGTCAATTGGTTTTACTTAACCGGGAATCTTTCAAGAAGCGTTTTGCCCATGTTGTTTGGTAGTTGGCTCACACAAGAATGGCTATATTGGGTCTGCTCCCACCGAGGCTGGGTTGTCCAGAATGTTTCCACAATTTTCCCCACTCTCGCAAGGACTGCAGTGGACTCTACAATGGTGGTAATATTTTCTTAAGATACTTAAATTGTTTAATTAGATGCAAGGTCAGCTGCGGTGTAAACGTTTGCTTCTAGATGTAAAATCATTTCGTACAGTCCTCATAGAGCAAACATTGTTTAGGGGAAATTCGTTATTCAGTAGTAGCCACTGGATTGCTTTCCAGCAAAATCAGATTGTTCAAATATAATTTGTTTATAATTTTATTAAAATGCATTCTTCTTACTTCACCTGAATCTTCAAACTACGGTGTAAGATGTTGACAAATAAGTTTTGCATTCAAACGGTTTCTTTCTCTCCTGCATGAGTACTGACATGTTTTCGCAAGTTACCCTTTTGTGCGCTTTCAAAGTTACATATATTACATTTGAAGGGTTTTTCTCCTGTATGAGTGCGCATATGACTTCGCAAGTTACTCTTCTGTGAACATTCAAAGTCACATATATTGCACTTGAAGGGTTTTTCTCCTGTGTGAGTGCTCATATGCTTTTGCAAGCTAGTCTTGTATACACTTTCAAAGTCACATATATTGCACTTGAAGGGTTTTTCTCCTGTGTGAGTGCGCATATGGTCTTGCAAGTTACTCTTATTTGCACTGTCATAGTTACATATATTACACTTGAAGGGTTTATCTCCTGTGTGAGTATACATATGCATTCGCAAGCTACTCTTCTGTGCACTTTCATAGTTACATATACTACACTTGAAGGGTTTCTCTCCTGTATGAGTGCTCATATGGTTTTGCAAGCTATTCCTGTGTGCACTGTCATAGTTACATATATTACACTTGAAGGGTTTTTCTCCTGTGTGAGTATACATATGCATTCGCAAGCTACTCTTCTGTGACCTTTCATAGTTACATATATTACACTTGAAGGGTTTTTCTCCTGTATGAGTGCTCATATGGTTTTGCAAGCTATTCCTGTGTGCACTTTCATAGTTACATATATTACACTTGAAGGGTTTTTCTCCTGTGTGAGTGCGCATATGCATTCGCAAGCTGCTCTTCTGTGCACTTTTATAGTTACATATACTACACTTGAAGGGTTTCTCTCCTGTATGAGTGCTGATATGGTTTTGCAAGCTATTCCTGTGTGCACTTTCATAGTTACATATATTACACTTGAAGGGTTTTTCTCCTGTGTGAGTGCGCATATGTAATCGCAAGCTACTCTTCTGTGTACTTTCATAGTTACATATACTACACTTGAAGGGTTTCTCTCCTGTATGAGTGCTCATATGGTTTTGCAAGCTGCTCTTCTTTGCACTGTCATAGTTACATATATTACACTTGAAGGGTTTTTCTCCTGTGTGAGTGCGCATATGCATTCGCAAGCTGCTCTTCTGTGCACTTTTATAGTTACATATACTACACTTGAAGGGTTTCTCTCCTGTATGAGTGCTCATATGGTTTTGCAAGCTATTCCTGTGTGCACTTTCATAGTTACATATATTACACTTGAAGGGTTTTTCTCCTGTGTGAGTGCGCATATGCATTCGCAAGCTGCTCTTCTGTGCACTTTTATAGTTACATATACTACACTTGAAGGGTTTCTCTCCTGTATGAGTGCTGATATGGTTTTGCAAGCTATTCCTGTGTGCACTTTCATAGTTACATATATTACACTTGAAGGGTTTTTCTCCTGTGTGAGTGCGCATATGTAATCGCAAGCTACTCTTCTGTGTACTTTCATAGTTACATATACTACACTTGAAGGGTTTCTCTCCTGTATGAGTGCTCATATGGTTTTGCAAGCTGCTCTTCTTTGCACTGTCATAGTTACATATATTACACTTGAAGGGTTTTTCTCCTGTGTGAGTGCGCATATGCATTCGCAAGCTGCTCTTCTGTGCACTTTTATAGTTACATATACTACACTTGAAGGGTTTCTCTCCTGTATGAGTGCTCATATGGTTTTGCAAGCTATTCCTGTGTGCACTTTCATAGTTACATATATTACACTTGAAGGGTTTTTCTCCTGTGTGAGTGCGCATATGCATTCGCAAGCTGCTCTTCTGTGCACTTTTATAGTTACATATACTACACTTAAAGGGTTTTTCTTCTGTGTGAGTGCGCATATGCATTTGCAAGCTGCTCTTCTTTGCACTGTCATAGTTACATATATTACACTTGAAGGGTTTTTCTCCTGTGTGAGTATACATATGCATTCGCAAGCTACTCTTCTGTGCACTTTCATAG